>JAABOM020000049.1:26788390-26814956 GCA_011800125.2 Solanum clarkiae | reverse complement strand
CATTTTGCTTTATTCCATCATACTCCAAAGCCAAAAAATAGTCAATCTTTGGCTCCATCCGAGATTGATGGACAGGATTCGGAACTCTTATATATCCAAGATTCAATATTGAAATAATTTCAGAGTTTTTTCTGATTTTGTCCATGTCAACAAACAATTCGAAATACCTTTGCTCTTACCATTAATTATTCTAGGATTAAGAGACACATATATAAATAAAAATTTAATTGTGTATAAGGAATATATTAGCCAAATAATATTTCTCATTATTTTCTTTAAGAATTGCGTCTAACTTTATCATGACAATCGAAATAAAATGGAGTGAGTAAGTAAATAAATTAAATCAGTTCGTGCTAATGGGCCATATATATAATTCAATACAGCTTTGCTCAAAATTGACAAATCTTAAAAAGAAAACAACATAAAAGTGGGTCATTTAATTCAAAATCCACTGTGCTCAAAATTGACAAATCACGAATTAGCACTACAAAAATGACGAAATTTGTTTGTCGCAGCATTATTAAGCATCAACTCTGAGGATGTTGAAGTGATAACTAATCGTAGATACACAAATGTTAAAGCATTTAGAATCTGTACCATATATTCTTTGACTAAGAATATATTATATTCCAGTGATTTCAAAAAATTTTAAAGACTACACAATAATAGAGTAGAGCCAAGAAAATGTTTGTCATTTGGTAATTGATGCTTGTGTCCTAATTTTAAAATAAAAGTGCTTAGAAATGAGAAAAGAACTTATGAATCGAAGAATATTGATATAAAACGTAACAGCCAAAAAAAGACGTAACTTGAATGAATATACAAAGATTTGGGCAGAGTGCAATCCTGGAATATATTTTATGTCTTGTCATTTTTTTGCATGAATTTTATCAGCTCACATTTCAGTGTTTATTTATGCATTGGAGTGAATGAATGAAGTCACTACTCACAACCCACTAGTGCAAGTAGCAAGCAGAATATTAAAGTTGAAACGTCAATCAATATATGTCCTGTCTGCGTTATTGTATCTTTCTTCTTGTTTATGTTTCTTCCATCCAAGTGCAGAGCTACCCTTTGGTCGGAGAGCCCTTCGTCGAAAAATTATATTATTTATATGTGATTAAAATTATTTTTTTATGTATATATAATAAATGTCAAAATCCTTTTTGACTAGTTTGGATATCTATTTTTTCAAATTTTGACCTTCTTAATAAAAATTCTGGCTCTGCCACTGCTTCCATCCCCTTCCCTAGAGCTACTTATGCTTTAATTTATGGATGTATATATTTGTTTAAGGATTAATAAATAGAACTACTAGTGTAAATTATTAGAAAAATTAAGTTATGTTTCTTGCATCCCCTACCCTCCAGCTCCTTATGCTATAATTTGTGGCTATGTATATTTGTTTAAGAATTAATAAATAGAACTACTAGTGTGAATTTAAAACTTGGTTAGACCTTTTTTTTTTTTTAAATTGCAGCGATAGTGTATTTTATTTTAAGATATGAGTTTGACTATCTTTATGAATCCTCTTATTCGTCTTTTCAAATATAAATTTAAGGACCTGTTAGCTTGGTCTTGAATATTATGAAACTTGATGGATTTGATCTTGACTTATACTTGAATTCAAACGCTTTTATGCTTGATTTTGAATTTTGTCATCTTGATCTTGATTTACCGACTTGATGAACTTGAACTTGATATTAACCTATTCTTGAACTTGATCTTGACTTGTACTAAAATTCAAGGATTTTTGGGCTTGTTCTTAAATTCAGTGATCTTGATCTTGATACGTTCTTGAACTTGAATGCTTGAATTCTTGTTCGATCATAAATAATATTTCTTTTTTTTTTCTCTATCTTAGTTTATTTTCACATGGTAAGACCTTTAAGAAAGAAATAATTGAAATCATTACTGATAAGTTGTGTGTATGATTTATTCTCCTCAGAATAAATTTGTGGAATTTTATCGAATATATTATTATTGTTTGATCTTAAACATAATATGAGACTTTTGAGATATAAACTAATCTCGTTAAATGTAAAGGATGTTGACAAAATTATTGTCAAAATATATAATATGTTACATCCTTTCCAAACTTTCACAACAACATTCCCATCGAGAGCCTATTATAAATAATGAACGTACCCCTAAGCATTAACAAGTTCAAAATGATATTATTTCACCCAACATCTGTAAATCTTACTAGTGATCGAGTAGTAGAATAATTTACACCCAAAACAAAAAAGACGAAACAACAAGTAATGGCCTACGTCTTAAGTGAAGGGACAAGAAATTCGTCAAAAAAGAAAAGGTAAAGAAAACCCAACAATCACGGCCAGCCAGGCCATCACAAATTGTACCACCAAAAAAATCAATCTTTAATTTGTTTGGGTATTGTCATATCACTTCAATAAATTATCCATCACCGACGGAGAATTTATGTTTTCGTTACTTTGATGATCATTATGTAGTGTGTACAATTGACAAATGACAAGTGCATATTGCATGATACAACCTGTGTAATTTCTTGGGCTTCCTTCTTTTTTTTTTTTTTTTTTTTACATGATATGATACAACCAACACAGATGATCAACGAAATTTCCTCTAAATTTACTCGACTTTGCTAGTGCTTTTCATGTGGTACACCAACCTAAATGAGGTAATTTGTTAGGGTACTCTCTTTTATTAATTTATATGCTATTGCATAGATAATTAATTTTATTTTGATTGTGTTAATTAATTAAGTAATTTGAGATAATTATTTTTGATAAAGTATTATGATCAAGTAATATGAGACTGAGGGATAGAGTATTTAACTATTCAAAGCCTAAATTGGATTTGATACTTTCATTATAAACTAACTTCACACTAATAAAAAATTATTTTTCATTTTTCACTAGCAGTAATGTAAGTCAAATAATCATCTGATTCAAACACAGCCACATAATAAATGGAGTACTTACAAACCTACAGATAATTGTTTGTGCCATAAGTTAGTAGCTTGTTAGGTATAAAAACTCTATTGTTAAAACTGGTCAAAAGATATCAGGTCTATTCAAGGTTTATGGAGCCCATTCAAGAGCGGCAACTTTTGCTTTGATTTTGAATCCTAAATTTATATTAAGAAATTCAATGACAAATTTAGAACTCGTAAATTTGAAATTTCTTCTACTCTTTTCGGTGGGGTAACCAAATGTATTATTCAATCTTATAAACTTGAAATCCCTTCCACCCTTTCGAGTGGGGTAAACAATTGTATAATTCAAAACCCAAAAGGGATTCTTTCCCGGCATGTGAGGCACATGAAAACATCGTAAAGTTGGCCCTACATTAGCCAGGCCCCGGCGTTTCATGATTTTTTTTTTGTCCTATTTTTTGACCTCATGCTTCATTTTCATGGCCATGCATGCCAACAGATCAGTTATGGCGGATCCACAAAGTTATTAATGCAAAAGATACTTTTTAGATGAGACAGAATTGTATCGCTCTATACTTCTTTTAAGGGTATTCCAGAACTCATTTGACTCTATGACGCCCACTTGAATACGGCTCTAATTTAATTCAAGAGCAGAACAGAGTCTCCTTATGTGGCAGAGGCTTAAGGTTTTTTAATCACTCTTTCAAGTGAATCCACTATTCTTGGTAATTGAAAGACTCCTGAGAGTCGAATCTCACTCTCCTAGGGAAACCTAATACTACCAATAATTAAATCATACAGCACAAATTAATCTACTCTCACCAACCCAGAGGTCTATAAAATAATTAAACAGAACCACTACCAGGCAGCCATTAAATTAAGAACTAATTATCTCTTCAACTTTGATCTGAGTTGTACATTTGTTGACCCTGCTTTTCAGGCTTAACATCCCTGTCAGGTTTGCACTAAAAACTTAAGCAAGCAAGAATAGAAAATGAAGGGCAATTTTCCACTACTTGATACACTTGGGAAAACCCCACCAATGTTACTGTACAAGAGGAAAACTTCAGAGCATTAAACCCACCTTAGAGTTAGAATAAACCCCCGACGCCAAAAAGACCCATTAAAAAAAAGAAGAAAGGCTAGCACAATTCATAATAGAACTAGAAAATCAAACCAAATAAAACTCTCCTATTTCAAGAACATTGCAAATCAGATACTGAGTAGGTCAGGTGGAGGTGATTGAGGTGTTGGCTGATGGTGGTCTTTGGTGTCCCTGGGAATTGAGGTTGGGGACTCTAATGCAGACGCTGATGGTGAGGGCGACTGATCAGTGACAGTTGAGTTAACTGATTTTGCACCTGGTGGCTTGGGAAGCTCAGTTAGTATTTGCACTACTTCTCGCATGGTGGGGCGTTCCACAGCCTGCTCTTCAACACATAGCAATGCGACATAGAAGACGTGCATCACCTCATTAAGGGGAACAGTTGAGAGTCTTGGGTCAAGGATCTTGAGAACTCCGTCCTTTTTCCCATCAGTCATTTTCCTAACCCATTGGACTATGTCAACACCATCACCAAACTCTCCAACTGGCTTTTTGCCACTTACCAGTTCTAGTAGCACTACACCAAAGCTATATACATCACTCTTCTCATCAACCTTTAGCGTGTAAGCGTATTCTGCAAAGATGAAAATAAGATGCTAATGAGAAATATACAATAAAAGCAGAAGAGATAATTGAAAGTAATAAGTAAGTTTGTTAGATAACTAAACAAGAAACCAGAGTTTTAAATCCCTTTCCATCCGTTCCAACAGTGTCAATAGTTCATCAAGTAGCAGTACCACTTATTTAATGTTGCTTTGCTTCAGGAGCATGCAACATTTGACTTACCCACCAAGTTACATAAGTACTTATAAATTCCAACCTAACCAACACCGAAGTAGTTAGAGATCCTTTTCAAAAGTAAGAGGCCCTATCCTCTAATTTACTACCATTCAAGGACTCCCACTATCCATGTCCTAATGCTGTCCGTCGTAACATTATTAGCTGCGGAAAAAAAGACTACAAGATAGCACATAGAACACATAAGCTTCATTTTAACAAACGGATAGCTAGTCTCAGCTGATAAATTTTAGTTCATAAGTGAGTTTGTAACTTCGGCACTAACCTAGCATTGCATGATGTGACGAAAAATAGATTTTAACACGTTAAAACCTAAGAATGTCAAGATATGAAGGCTTTTTATAAAATACCTGGAGCAATGTACCCATAAGAACCAGCAATAGCAGACATGCATTCCGATGTCCCTGAATCTTGCAAGAACTTAGCAAGTCCAAAATCAGCAACATGAGCTTCAAAGTTGGAGTCTAGCAGAATATTGTTTGATTTCACATCACGATGGAGGATCAAAGGAGAGCAATCATGATGGAGATAGCAAAGACCCTTTGCGGACTCCACGGCTATCTTATACCTAGTATCCCAATGTAAATGACCGCCTTTCTTGCCATGAAGCATTTCCCCAAGACTTCCATTAGGCATGTACTCGTAAACCAAAAGATTTGTCTCATGATTCGAGCAAAATCCTAATAATCTAACAATGTGCCTATGGCGGATCCTCCCGAGAGTCTGTATCTCTGCATTGAACCCATGATCATGAGAGGAACCCCTGCTCATAGCTGGCAATCTCTTGACCGCTACATGTTCTCCACTAGGCATTACCCCCTTGTAGACTATACCAGCACCTCCTTTTCCAATAATGTTATCCTCCTTCAAGCTATCCAAAATATCATCACAAGTAAAATCTAAGCGCTGAAAAGCAGTGAGTTTCCAGGCACGAGCCTCACTTGCCTTCTTTAAAGATCGCGCCTTTATAATTGCAGCAACAGCAAACACAATAGAACAGACAAGCAAACCAATAACAAGTAAAAGCTTCATCGAAGGCGATAAGGCTCCTCGTTGGTGAGGTTGCCTAACCCCATCAACAAGACCCTCTTTGCAAGGGCCCAAGTATGGTCCGCAAAGGTCTGGATTGCCAAGAAATGAGGTGTAATTGAAATAACTAAATTGCCCGGTGCCCGGAACTAAACCAGAAAAGTTGTTATATGAAAAATCAACCGAAGTTAAACTCTGCATACTAGAAATAGGCGCAGGAATACTCCCAACTAAGTGGTTTCGCGATAAGTTCAAGTAGTTGAGTATCCTCATACCTGTGATCTCAGTAGGAATCTCACCGGAAAGCTGGTTCCTGCTGAGATCAACATAAGTCAGCAACTTGCACTGGCTAATCTCCGGAGCAATGGGTCCAGAAAAGTTGTTGTGACTGAAATCAATTTTGGATAGCTGTTGAAGCTTTCCTACTTCTGCTGGAATTCGGCCCGAAAATTTATTCCCATCAAGAAGCAATTTTTGGACTCCAGCAAAGTTTCCAATGCTCGGTGGCAAAGGTCCAGTTAGACGATTATTCGACAGGGTAATCTGCCCAAGACTGGTAGATTTGGAAGAAATATCAGGAAATGTACCAGTGAGAATATTATTCTGAAGTTCAACTTGAGTGAGCTGTGGCAAGCTAAAGAGTCCCTTAGGAATTGACCCATTCAGATAATTCTCTCCCATTCTAATCCGATTAAGTGATTCACAATGACCCAAAGATTCAGGAATTGGGCCAAACAAGAAGTTCCCCAGAGTGATTATTGTCTGCAGACTGTTGCCGGTGCACATGTTTGGAGGTAAATTTCCCGTCAATTTATTGGAGCTGAGATCAAGATTTTTGAGCTTGCCGTTTGTGCCTAGCCCCTGCGGAATGCTTCCAGTAAAGTTATTATCCCAAAGCTGCAACACCTCTAGCTCCGGCAAGTCCCCTATGAACTCTGGTATTGAACCATAAAGCTTATTCCGGAAAAGATTAAGAAGAGTAATATTCTTAAGTTCCGCAAATGTCGGCGGTATCTCCCCAGAAAACAAGTTATTCGACAGATCCAAGGATTTCAAGCTCTTAAGGTAACCTATCTCCGGAGTTAAGGATCCAGCTAGAGAATTAACTTGCAGGAAGAGGGTATCAAGATTCTGAAGCTTCCCAATCTCCGGTGGAATCTCCCCAGAAAGTCCACAGTTAGCAGCATCAAACCGGATGAGCTGCGACAAGTTCCCGATTTCCGGCGGAATCCCACCGGAGAAGGCATTGTAGTATCCTACATACAACTGCTGAAGCGTCGTGATGTTTCCAATCTCCGGTGGAATCTCTCCTACCAATGCATTGCCTGAAACTGCGAGGTACTCTAGAGACGGGAATCTTCCATACTCAGGAGGAATGCGGCCACCAAAAAAGTTCCCGCCGAGGTGGAGATGTTGAAGGTTTGTCATCTGATACACCTCAACGGGAAGGTCACCGGTCATATTGTTGTTGTAAAGGTCAAGGACTTTGAGATTACGCAAACGGGTTAACTGCGAAGGGAATTCCATTCCGAATATATTATTGGAAAGATTAAGGTAACCCAGATTTGGAATAAAGGAGATTTCAACAGGAATGGGGCCAGTAAACTGGTTAACAGCAACAGAGAGATTTTGTAAGAAACGAAGATTCCCAACTTCCGGCGGAAGAGTACCGGTAAGATTAAAACCAGATATATCAAGAGAGATCACGTGACGATGGGTGTCGCACGTGACGCCATTCCACGTACAGTGACTGGTGGAGATGTTCCATGAAGCAAGAGTTAACTGTGGGTCATCTGTAATGGCAGTTTTCAGGGCAAGTAAAGCCTGGTATTCCGGTAACCGGGGTTGTTTACCGGCAGAGAAGACAGTAAAATGCATCAGAAGAACAAGAAGAAGAAGTAGGAGAAGACGCATTTTTTTGCTCAAGTCTAATAATGCCCACCAACTGTTTGATTAGCGATTTCACTCTGTGAGAGTGAGAAAAGCAAAAATGAAGAAGAATTCGTTTGGTGTGGTGTATATTCTTCTTTCTACGATTTTCTTTTGTTTTGAGTAAATAAATAGAAGGGGATTATAAAGAGCAAATTTGAATTGTGAAATTGTACTGACCACTGAGGTCCCAGCTCTTTTTGTAACGTGGGGAACCAACTTTTTTGTTCCTTAAAATAATAAAGTTGATTACATTTACACCATCTTTTCAAGGATAAAAAGTAGAAAAAAACAACTCTTGGTCTTGCTTTTCTCGTGTTAAATAGTTGTCCTTACTGGTTAAAGTATTTCATTAGGTAAAAAGAGAATTTTGGAGGCTTAAGATTCCCTTCAATTCGTTTGTCACATTACATACAAAAAGCAGTCAAAAAATCTTTTCCTTTAATTGAGGGTGTTAAAACATTTGACATTGCTATCTGCAGTTTTCTTATGTTTGTGATTCTTTAAGGAAAGCCCTTTCTTCTTTTGATACATTTTTTTGGACAGCATGAGCATGGAGTATGGCAGAAAGAAAGCAACAATATAGGAGAGCTTGTAGTGGCATTTTAAATTTTAAATCATGTACATAACGAAACTAAGGATTTTTGATTATTATATTCTTATTTCTATCAATAATCATAAATTATCAAGTATAATTTCACAAATCGAGTTTGGATAGTTGGTGTATACATCCTTTTACTCACCTATTGAGAAGATAGAAAAATCATTTTCGCTAGACTCATATCAAATATTATACTTTTAGCAAGTACACAATGTTAATAAAAAACAAGGTTGAGCTAATCTAAACAATCCGAACATAATGTGTATGTACAACATATTTAAGTTTCTATGCTAAGTAATACTCATATGTTTATTGTTTGCAAGAAAAATTCACAAAAAGGTAAAATTGAAAAACAATTAATCATTATACCTTATTTTTTTTAAAAATTGGCAAATACTATTTTGGATAAATTATTTTTAGTAAACATGACAATTAGTACGGACAGAAGGGAGTATCCTTTAGCGTTCTTTAAGTGCTATTCTCCATGTCATTTTGATTTGTTTTTATTTTCAAAATGAAAGATAATTGTTGCAATAGGTAATATTTAAGCCCAGCAATTTAAGCTAGACAATGAGTTAATGAAACGAAGTTTTTCAAAATTGAAGATAATTGTTGCAATACGTAATATTTAAGCCTAGCAATTTAAGCTAGACAAAGAGTTAATGAAACGAAGTTATAACTTGCATGTTCTCCTATTAATTATAGTGTGTTTTCCAAGCAGCAACTATTCGAATTTATTATTCTTCTTTTTTATATTAAGTGAATTGTTAGGTCATTTCACACATATTAAGAAAAAAATAAAGATAAAATTTAATCATATTTTTTTTTTATTTTTACCCTTTTCAAACTTCACATATTCATCTAATGCATCATTTATTTCTCATACAATACTCAACCTTAGAAACTTAACTAATGAAGGATAAAATTGAAAAAAAATTTCAACACATTCCTTGAAAAGTAAATAATTCACTTATCTTGAAATACCAAAAATTCTCTAACAACTAACTTAATATGAAATGGAGGGAGTAATAACGAAGAAGTTTGATTTGGAAGCAAATGGATATTTAATATGTTGTCTATTCACCCACCCAATTTTCCGATTTAGTACAATTTAGTCCACCAAAATCCTGGATAAGTCCTACTTGTTTCTACAAAGTGATGTCTTCATAATAGAACCAGATGAAATGGCCATCATACACAGATAACCAGTGGAGCCCAAAGCTACAAAGGTGACAAATCACAAATGTAAGGCATCAAAAACTTATTTTCACTATATATTTGCGTCGAATCAAATAATTATGACATATATAGAAAGTAAAGTATATATAATTTTTTTTTTATATTTTTATATGATACAAGAATTATTTTCAATAGATATTCAACTTAACTAATGAGTTTTGGGTCAACATTTTTCCGTTCACTTATATTTTAAATTGCGAATATTAAGGATAAAACTAACTCAAATGAAAAACAAGAAGAAAGGGACTGAGAATGGTACTGTGCTAGTTTTGTTTTGTCATGCTAATAATTCTGCTTGATTAGAAGATTATCAGTATAATAAGCAAATGCATGAATTAATTATTAAAGTTACTGAGAAATCCAGGAAGTGTCCTTCTCAATCTCTTTCCTCTTGGCTACTCGAAGAGTACAAGACACAAGTGCATGTTACTAAATTACCCCTCATCTTATGCTAAATTACACATGAAAGCAAGTGGTAGGACCAAGAGGTTCAAATTCAAGACAGCTTTGGAAAGTGACAAGAGGAAAAACCATATTCCATACGTATGACCATTTTTACCAATTACAAGGTTTGGGGATTTTCAGAATTGTAGAGTGAGGTTAAAAGATTATTTCTATTAATGGTGAATTATTGGGATATGGCATATGCCTTAAGAAAAATACTTTAGGATATTACTATTCTTATTGTCCATTTGATTATTACCAAATTATTCTCCCATAAAATATAAACTAATTGAAAATTTTATTAAATGAAGCGTAGATATAGAAAAAAATGATGACAATTCTTTTATTTTAGGACTATTAAAAATATTTTCAATAATTCACTTAATATGGATCAGAGAGCACATTACTTGTTATTTTTGTGATGATAATTTTAGCTTGAGATAGAAATTTTGTTATTATCGTTACTTGAAATTTAAAATATTGGAGTATAGTTAATATGCGAAACTTAATAAAATAAAGGGAAGAAAATCTTGATATATCCTTTAATTTCACTAACTTAGATAATCAAAAAATAAATAAAAAAAATTTTTGATACAATTTTTTTAATATATGTTATAATATTTTATATTATTTGATTTAGAAAAAATTATGATAATTAAACATTGAGAAAAGTGTTAAAAACACTGTGAACTTGACGCAAGTTATTAGTTTCATCTCCAAACTACTGATAGATTTAAAAACATCTCTCGACTTGATTAATTAAACTAAACTACATCACCTATCTATCACAAGTGTTAAAAGTACCCGTTAACTTGCTAGAATTTATAGGTATATTTCGCTCTTGTTACATCAGGAATGTATTTAAGTTCAGTTAGTCAAGTGGAAGAATGTTTTTAACACTGTTAATAGTTTAAAGATTAGATGTTTTTAATACTTCCTACGTCCATCTTTACTTGTCTTCTGTTGACTCGACACAAGGATTAAGAACTAGTAAATGATAAGAATATTTTTACCAAATCACTCTTTGAATATAATAAATACAATGTCTGAAAAATTAAAAAAAAATAACTATAATTAATAATAAAAATAAATTAAAAACTAATTATAAAATTATTTCTCATAAAGTAAATAAATAAATACTATTATTGAATATTTTAAAATAATACAGATAGAGAGAGGGGTACTTTTCTCTTGAAAATTCCTAAACATGGTCTAATTTAGAGTTAGATGGAGCGATCTAGATCAACGAAAATAACATTGGGCTGAGTTAAATGTTACGTAGCCCAATGCTATTTCCAACCCACGAAACACGTAATTTTAATCTCCTGCTTCTCCCTTGTCCTATTACTCCTACAATGTTTTAATAATATCTCGAAATTTGTTCGACTTGTCTCCTAGTCATTTGGCTTTGGGCTCACACAAACATTTTTCTATTGTTTTATTGATTATTTAAAATGGATCGTCATTTTCCTTAGGTTAATCATAATTAATGAACTTTGAAGGGATTTGTATGATTTCCACTTTGTTAGGTACGTCATTATCATTTGGTGCATCCCTAATTCTATCCTAAATTTCTGAAGCCGCAAATGCGTGAAACTTGTCATTAGAATATGTCCTCAGTATCATTCTAGGTTAATCATTCTGTAATTTCGTTTCTATTATTCATTTTTTATGAAATGCCATACCATATTATATTATACTTATTTAATAGAATGGATACATGGAAAGAAAAATTGTTCATAATCTTTTTCCTTCATTAAATAATGTTAATTTATTAGTTTCTCCAATTTAAAAAGAATGACTTACTTTCTATTTTAGTTTGTTTAAAAAAGAATGATTTTTTTTCTTTCTTGGCAATATTTTAATTATAATTTTCCACGTGACAGGTTCAAGGCCACATGATTAAAGTATTTTTAATTTATGATCACAAAATTTAAAAGTTTGTTTATTTTTTTTAAAATTTCATGTCAAATCGAACTAGGTCATTCTTTTTGAATGGGGAGAGTATGATTTTTTTGTTTGTTTTATTTTTTATTTTTAAATTTTTCTTTTCGTAGGAGGTATTTTTTGAACAACAATTAATACATTCGACTTTTTAAAATCTCAATCAAGCATATTATAAAATGTTAGATTAAGGTGGTTTTTTTTTTTTTTTTTTTTTTGGGTGAATGCATCATAATAATACATCCAATAAAATATCACAAGTAAAATTTAAAGAGGATATAATGTATGCAGACTTTATCACTACCTCGCAGAGGTACAAAAACTATTTAGGATAATGTTTCAATTTATTTATTTTTTTTTTAAAAGAGGGGTTTGGTAGGCTGCGTTTCCAAAATTTTTAGGTGCTCAAATCCATATAATTTTTTCCAATTTGATCTGAAAAATATAATAATAAAGAAAACGCATTTGCACGTTAAATTTTTCCATAGAAGAGAATCTAAGTTTATGTTAATTGTGGTGACAGAGCAGCACGCGGGTCTCTAGAAAGAGAACGTGTAAGAGAGACAGATAATCATAACTAATTAATTATGATCATAATTACCTTTTTCTTTTTCTACTCGACCGACGAAATATTATGGAGCCAAAACATCTAACTTTCTGCCCTACATTTTCTTTCTTTGGTGAGCAATACACACAGAACAAATGAGTATATTAGTTTAGGTGGACTTCTTTATCTACTAAAATATTCAATATATTTGTTAGGCTGTAGGCTGATTACAAATTACTATTTACTAACTACTCCATTATTAACTTTATCAAATTTAAAATACCTATGTCAATTTGAAATTTTTGATGACCTTTATGTAATGGTCTGATTGTCCCAATATCCTCGTCAATGCTAATGCAAAAGTTACTAGTAATTGAAAATGAAATAAAGACGTTGAATTATTTGTTAGAATCATGTGGAAATTGGTCACGGATGGTACATCACATAAGTTGGAATAATTTCACATGAGTTGTGAATATCTCAAAGAAAAATGCTAGTGGATTCATGATACTTTTATTTACTGACTTAGCGCCTATTTGAATTGACTTAATTTATAGCATTTGGTTAAGATTCAAAAATAATTTTCAAAATATTATGACTTATAAACTATTAGTCAATCCAAACAAACTTTTTAAAATTGTTAACATTGGTGGTGAGAATGAATTGGTATGGGTCAATCCTTTTCGTATGAGCTAATTTTTATATCAGCTCTATTTATCCCCCTTCCGTTGAGTCCTTACCGTCAAAGGAGGGAAGAGTGTTTAAGTCTCGTATTTGTTGAGGTATATCATTTTACGCGATTCTTTTATTAAGAGTTACCTTTTGGATTGAGTTAGACGCTACAGAGTCATATCATTTCTAAATCATGATTGTCTAAATGGGAACTTAGTGAAATTGAGTAAATGGTTTCCACAAAGCTAAAGTAAAACTATTTTACGCCATACAAACCAATTTTGTGAACGAATTTGATCAGTTGGCAAATGAAAATCCAAGAATTGAGATAACATGTAAGAGTGAAAACTTTGATTCTCACCCAATTCACATTATTTTTATCAATGCTCGTCCTTTCTCCTTCTGCAATTCTGTTAAAGTGAAAACTCCATTTTATAGGTAAATACAAAATTTTCATACAAATTAATGGTGGTCCTCGTACAGCAGTTTGGTGATAGGAAGAGAATTCCTTTTTTCCCCATTTTCAACTTAATGGTTATGGGCTATGCATATGGGATATACTGTCCCTCCTGTTCCAGAAAGTCTGCTTAACAGGCCCAACTTTCATTGGACCATTAGATGATTGAAAGTAGCAGGTGGTACATATAGGCACATCAAGCAACACATTTCAGATAAATAGTCTTAAATTTTGGGGGTGGTGGGATGTCCTTGTCTCTATGCTCATTTCTTCTCATTTATTATGGAGGGGATATAAACAGTCTGGAATTCTATTTGTAAAATCAAACCTTCTCCCAGAAATGGAGGTAACCTTAGTCTTCAAGACAACAACAAACAGGACAGCTATTTCATCAGATTGGTGTTTTACCTTTGCTGCTCTAGTCCTTTTCAGTCTCCCTGTACACTTTCTTTATGCTAGTAGTGGGGACTGATCCTTGTGATTGCACCATCATTTCAATCGTACATCTTCCTATAGCAGAAAAGGACAAATACACCAGAGGCTGTTAAAGATGATCAAAGAGTATTAAGGGCTATGTATAATATGTAGAAGGACTAATTTCTGTGCTTAACAATATAAGTAATCATCTCACAATGAAATATCTAATCTTATGCATTATGTATGTACACCTGCTACTTGTTGCTTATGCAAACAAACAGTAAATGAAATGCAAATCCTTGGTGTACGATACAATAAGATGCTGAAAACAGTATCTCAGTGGATCCGGGATGTAAAAGAATACAAATAAATAAATAAGATGTTTTAAACATCATCTGGTGTAATTATCTGTCAAAGCTTAAAGAACCAAGTTGGTGTTGAGAGGTTTATGGCTGTGAAGAAGCAATAAAGACGGCACTGGCTCCAGAACCGCCATGGCAGTGCTCAATAATCACATTGTCTGAGAGTTCTTTGCCAAGCATCTCCCATACACTGCTATGCAGGTAGTTCCTGAAAACGCGATAATGCTCATAGACACCACCTTCTACTGTGACAATGCTAATCCTATTAGAAAGTCTATCTAGTTTCTTTAAAATCCCCACGATGCCAGCTCCAACTAAGCGAGCTCCACGTTCTGCTACAACATCACAAACCTCCGCGACTAGTTCTCTTGCCATGGTTGTAGAGTTAGTTATCTGCAATCAGCACACTGCTTATTAACAGATGTAGCAGAGCAAACACATAATCTACTTCTACGTAATGCATATTGAAACCACTTGACGCAAAAGCACTTTAACTAGAGCATCACATACTGAACCCCCTCCAGCACCACAAACATGAAAAAACTAGAAATGGAGAAATGGAAAGAACATTTGTTAGCAAATTACTAAATTTGACAATTCTGATTTAAATGCCCTACCCCGAAAATTTCTGTAAGTTTCTCATCAATTATTTCATAATCTTCTGATGTGTCTTGATGCATCGCAGCCATATCGGGGGACCTGCCAATAGCTATAGTCAATAACAGAAACGATAACATATTACAAATATGGAGTTCTAAGATGCCATTGTTTTAAGCTGATTTTATATGGAATCTCTTATGTAATCTACTAATTACTATACACTAGCAGAAAAGCATTTTTGATATCTGTCCCAATTAACCCCAAAGATGGAGAAATAGTTGCATATCCAGGCTGCTTGGGTGGTAGGGAAATTTCCAAATAGGAGGAGAAACACAACTTTTCAGTATAATTGATGGGCATAAATTCATTTCAAAGGTAGTTTCGAAAAAGGAAAAAAGAAAAGCTGCTATTGAGTTTTTAAAGAAAGAACCATATGATCCCAAGCACCCTATATGTCTGATTAGAAAAAATCTGTGTTACCTCAATGAGTATGGAATTGCTAGCTTAGGTGGTACAGTATCTCCAAATAAAGCTGATTCCTGAGCCATCTTTAATAAGACTCTTCTAACAGTTTCTCCTAAATATGTACTTGAAATAAGCTTCTCAAATATCTGAAAAAAAAATGAGATTAAGGAGTTAATGTTGTTCAGCGAGATCACTGGGAACCTGAGGGACCAGAAAAGTTAAGTATCATCCACCTGGCTACCAGGATATGAACTTTCAGCATCTAATGATGCATCGAACTCTGTAATTGGAAGATGGGAGGATCTAAAATTCCCCCATTGGAGATTAATTACCTGCACAACCAAGCACTATAGTGAATCATTGTAGCATTTTATAAGTTGGGATACTTGGAAATGTCGTCAGCAGAATTTACTATTTCATCTGGTTTAGGAGTCTCATCAGGCCATTTTACGACAGATTGTGCTGATTCTACATAAGCAGCATTAGTGCCCATCCCCAGAGTGATTGCAGCCACACTCTCTTTACTATAATACCTTCCTCCAGCCAAAACTCCTATGGTATCATCAACCTGCATAATGGCCACCCAATATTTTAATTAAGATTTTATGCAAATAATTGCACCATGTTTGCTATAATAACAGTGAAATCCAGTCATACCAGGGCAAAAACTCGCTTATCAACACTGTGCTTCTCCATGGCAACATTAATTTCATTCAACAACTTGTTTGTTGCCTGAGATTACGACGTAGTAACATATTAATGTTCTATCTATATTCATGTGAAAACTGTGAATCAATAATTATTGCTTGCAAGTGTGGAAAGGAAAGTACAAAGAACCATCATCAAATGAGTGAGCCATAATGCTCGATAACCTATATACACCTCAATTTTCTTTCTTGCAGCGGATTCTTTGGAAATATGTTATCAGTTAAATCTGATTGTTTTAAGTTCCAAATACACAGGGAAACATATTTGTTAGAAAATCTTGATCCCTCAGAAAATATGTTAAATCTATAGAGGTATAGAAAGACTCAACTGCATCTCCTACTAACAAGTCCTTCCATGCAATGGCTGTTTCCCTAGAGGCAGCTACTTCTGCAATTGTAGGTGACACTGTAAATCCCAGATTCTTCTCTCCTCCTTGTAGACCTTCACTATGCATGGAGATGAATTTTCCAAGCTCCACAGTTATCCAATCAAATAATTCCTGAAGAGGTTGAAAAGGAAGACTTCAAACCAATAGCAACAGTTAACCCGACAGTTTTGACACTACTTGACAGGCGAAGACTACTAGTCAGAAACTGCGTCAAACGACTCTATATCACCTTAACAAAGTTTCAGCCATAAAATTGTGTTACAAACATCAAGAGAAACTTATTGTAGTTTTCAAGACTTGATGAAATCAAATGACATAGAAAATGCCGAGAGAGCGAGGATGGTATATAAATCGATTAAACAACAGTAAACCTACATGACCACATTCAATTATGACGAACACCATTTTTCATATCTAGTTTCAGCACTTAGGACTGACCACAATAAGTGACTAGAGTGACACAAAATCACCTAATAAGATAACCGCAATCTTAAATGCTTCACAAATATTAGACAAAACGAAATGACTGCATTCTTTGTATGCACAATTGATGCTTATCTTATTAGATTAACTTTTTAAGACATAAATTAAGTTTAAAAAGTTTTTGTAGAGATGAAAATAACAAACTGGTATATCAGTTTGCTATAATTCCTTATTATAGTGATTCAAATTTAAATTCTGAAATAACTTTTGGCCATGTTGTACGGCCTATTAAGTAGTATTATTAACACATTCAAAGATTTTAAACTTAAAATGATACAGATAATACGTCAAAATCCAGTAATCAGTTTGCGGAATTAATATTTCTAGTCCTAACCTAAAACAATTAGAATAAAAGTTGGAAATTCAACAAAACAAAACTAGCCATGAACACATTTAGAATGAAACTACTATGTTTAACATGTTCCACATTTCTTTCGGTTGAAGGCGACCTATTCTATTGAAGGAGCAGGTCGTTAGACTCAGAGAACATTCTTTGTAGCTCTTCATTTACACTGTAAGTTCGAAATCATTAGAATGTTATGCAATGTGGTTTACCCTGCTTGACTTAGAAGTCTCTATTATGATTCGTAAAGTTAATCAAACTATCAAGGACCTTTACTTCAATTCGGAAAGTTTGATTACCCAACCTGCTACTACAATAATCACAATTACCTGGTAATGTTGAAGCGCGAAGAGAGTATTTCTTATGTCAGGGTTGTATTTATAAATGTGGTAAGCTAATCATAGCCCATAATGAGTAGTTAAACTTTTTCATCAGTCAAAAATTACTACGGAGGACATCTTATATATCTAAAACTTTAGGCGAATTAGGAATTTCATCATATAAATACTTAATATATTTCGTGCAATTGAATAAAACCTATTGCTATGAATTACCAGCAATAAAATTTCTTATCTTTTTTTAACAGCACCAGGCATTATACATACATACCTGGGAGCTGGCCTCTATTATGTTGGGAGGAATTGGAATTTCCTGCCTGAATAGATCTGAAATGGGTTCATTTCTTCCTCCAATACATGACATGGTTGCAGTTTTTCCTCCAAGACGTGCTTGAATGATGATTAAGACAGTTCCGCGAAGATTAATCCCATAGAATAGACCTTTCTCATCACTGGCACCACATACGCAAACAATTAATGAGCAACTAAAACAACCATCCAAATAAGTCACACCCAGTTACATTAACTTCAATTATCAGCTTGGCTTTTCAATCCGGCAAAAAGGAAAATGTAATCAACAATACAGCATCAGAAGTGCAGTACGTACCCATTTGGGAGTGAAGGTAAGGAAGAAGGAAGCATCTGGAGTGTGGATTGCTCTGAAGTTAGACCAGCTTGCATCTGAGCAACGAGATCATCAGCAATTTGCCATAATTTAGTAACAGGGACTGCACATTCTCTGGCGAATTTTCTAAGTATACGCAGTGCATGCTTCCATCGTTCGCACCGTCTTTTCCATTGCCTCACCAAAAGCACCGCCGCTGCGACCGTCGTCACTGCTGCCAGACTCACCACATCCTTCCTCATTGATATCTACTTCTTCCTCTTTCTATTGGATGCTTTTTGATATTTTGTCGTTTCAACATCCATGATTCATGAATGTGATGTGATTCTTCTTCTCAATTTTTAACTGAACCACGACATCCATGGAAAGAAGAACGAGTTTCATGGCACGAACTGTTCAGTGAGTACATGAACCAGGCTCGGGTCGGACCCGAACCTACCAACTATAGTGGGCTTTTGGGCCCAATTAGTGTTATGTTACGTTTTGAGATTCTAATTCATTTTCTGGGGCTTTTGGGCCCAATTAGTGTTATGTTGGGTTTGAGATTTCTATCACAGAAAATTAGAAATGATGGAGGTTTGGCATTTTTAGCCAAATTATGGATCGGATGGCCTAATAAGATTTTCTTTAATTAATTAATAAGAAAAAGATGTCATTGTGACACTTGAATGTGATTGGTATTAACGTTAATGTGTAGTCCATAATCCCCAAAAATGTGATTTTATACATTTGAAACAATAATTTTCTCAAATAAGCAAATCATTATTTAGATTTGAAGCTGCAGCCTAATTTTGCCAACTCCATTCAGTTACAAAGTACAAATACAAGTAAAGCTATAAAAATCCTCCCCTCCTCCATAACCATTACCAAAAATGAGGACAATAAATCCATCTAATATACATACACTACTTTCTTGTTTGCATTTGAGTGTAACTATGCTATTTGTTGTATTTGTATGGCCAAACGATTGCTTGATCAACGTATAATTGAGTACGATCAAAAGAGAGAGAATTTTAGTATCTTGATTACTTTATAAACTATAAAGTTATTTGAATTTTCACCTTATTGATAAGAGTTCGACTCCCCATCTTATAATTATTCCCTATCCCATTTCCATTTCCCCTTCTCCCATTTCAAAATAAATTGAAAGAGAGTAATTACACTACTTTCTAACACTTAATGGTACTTAATTATTATTTATATAATTTCTAGAATTTCCAACATCCCTAAATAAAGATTGACATGAATAAATTCTTTTTTTCTTTAAGTTGTTCGACTATGACACCAAAAAGGATTCTTATTCCACAATGATGCATTAACCGTCCAAAAAAAGCAAATTAAATGAACAAGGAATGTGATTAGAAATTAAAGAAATGTAAAGCATCAGGGAATAGTATTATAGTAACTTTTTGAGTTGATTTTCAAATAGGGGGTGCTAAGGAATTCCAAGTCTTCTCTATTACTATTAAAAGGTACTTTTCAAACTTTGCATTTATATTTCTCCCTTTATTTGATTCAAGTAAAAGAAGTTGAAACTTTTTGATCAAATTTACGACTTGATGTTCGAATTAGGACAACGTTTTAGTCAAATGGAAAAAAGAGCTTCATAAAGTTGACTATCTTTTTTTTTTTTTTTTTTGGTAAATAAGTTAAGACTATGGTATATACTTTAAGGAGTGAATACGTAAAAGTTCTCCTAAATTATTCATGTATTATAATTTAATATTTAAATAATGAGGAGTTACTGGGGTTAATTTTATGGACGGTGGCTAAATTTACTTCTTGTAAAATCTAAAATCATAAACTTTTATTTTGTAAACTTGTGTCGTAACTAATTTTGTAACAGTAATGTCATCAAACTATATGTAATAAGTTGCCTAAAAAATACAAAGTACCTATAAAGTAAGATGAACTTTCCCCCCCAAATTTATAAGCCATTACCACTTAGATGTGAGCCATTGATGTGAGAGAGGTTAGACTTGACCTCTACTATGTTCAATAATTCAAAAAGTTCACAAAGTTGGAGGAGGACATGGAGTTATCTCCATCAAAAATTTTCCAGAGGAAAAGATTAGCCTAAGAATCATTCCAGATAAGTAGGAAAAAGGCTTGACTAACGATGAAATTAGACTTACCATATCTCTTTTTTTATCGAGGAAAATCGTTATGTATCTAGCTGAATAAAATCTTTAACTTCTTTCGAAAGTTATTGAAAAGAAGCATAGAAGGTTCTACTTGTACCATTTGACGCATTGAAAACAAGGCCATCGTCGTAACATATTTTGCCACTGTGTACGTGTCAAGTGAGAATTTTGTTGGCAACAAAGTTTCAGATGGTGTAAGGAAGGTACGTGTGAGTATACTGAAACTCCATAGGAAGAGCATTGTCGTTAGTACGATAGAAGGGTAAATCTCAGAAATTTGTCTTTAATTTCCTCTTTGAATGTGCAAAAGACAAAGTTTATAGCTAGGATCGAGGAGAATGTGACTCAGATTTAGGATCTTTTATGTGTTATTTAAGAAATTACAAAAAAGAATAACACAATTTAAATTTTCTTTACGACATTTTAAAGGACGAAGTCGATGAATTTCTTGAAAATGCTATAAAGATATTGTTCATATATCCAAATTAGGGATGAAAGCTAAGGGGGTTTCCACAAATTAACTCCAATAAACATGTATTTATTTCACCATCAACATAATTACTTAGTTGGCCAAAAATTAGGTACTTAAAGCCCCCAAAAAAAACCTAAGGTGGCCCTCTAGAGGAGAACATGAAAAGGACTACTTAGTGGAACTCCATGACTTGTCAAAAAATAGGGAGCCAGCCTCATTTGTATCAAATGGGGCTATTGTAAAACGGGTCCCAGTTTTGTGACCCGAAAAAAAGAAAACAAAGCCCCACTCCACTATAATGAAAACATTTTACCCTAAAACCAAGTCATGAAACCCACTCTTACATTCTAAATCAACCCTGTAGCTTAAATAGCAGAAAATTATATCTTCTGAAATCTTGAAATTCTTCTCTATGCAACTAGAGTATTGGCTTCTTCATGGCTATTGATAAGCTTCATTATAGACGAATGTATTTTGTTCCTGATATATTCTGTTGTCATGTTTAGCTGATGATCCATCTGTTTCAAAAATTTATTAGGTCAAATTAGCAAAATAACGCAATTATTAGAGTAATTAGAACTAGCTATAAATTTAAAAAGAATTTAGGTTAGTACCTTAGCAACAATAGTTATGTGAGTTGTATTATAGCCAAAGGGGATGGCACTGCTACTAGTAATAGTGAGATTAAACATTTCTACTTGGCTGAATATTTTCTTTATTATTCCGGATTGCTTTTTGCAACAAACTCTAATCAGGACATTTCCATCTGAAATTCTAACTTCAATATCTGGGACCGATTTGTTGGAGTTTTCATCACAAGTTGAAAAATTGTCATAATTTGAGAGCAAGCGACTTCTCTTAACTGGCTCCTTGTAATTAGCTTCTTCATCGAGGCACTTTACTTGCTCTTCCAGCTGTTTTATATATTTAATCGCATCTTCAAGTATTGATGCCTTGTCCAGCTGTTAGAGATAAACAAACACATGTTATTGTAGAATTTTATGTATAATACTTTCATAAACAAAGTGGAGGGAAGATGTGATGCCCTAAATCAAGATTGTTTTCTGTAAAAAGTTAAACACATTACATATCTCAAGATTTTGCAGTATCTATACAACAACAGTTACTCTTTGATTTAATCAAGAGCATGCATGCAAGTTGAGATTAACTATATAAAACTCTCATTGATAATGCTGCTAGACCTAAATAATTATATTGGGCTCATCTAACACTGGAAATACCTTATATTTTCTACTGACTTATAAATCTTTACTAGGAGCTACCTTATATAGGTCTTGTTTTTCATTCTATCGGATTTTTTGTTTAGTTATAATCCTGTTTTTTTGTTTCCTGAATAAAACCATCATCAATTGGTTGTGAGCCATTGATGTGGGGGGTTAGGCTTGACCCCTACCATGTCCATTAATATACAAAATTGGAGGGGGACATGGACCTTACTTCCAACATGAAACTTAGCGACAAAAACTTATCATAGGAAAGGATCAGCCTAAGAATCCTTCCAAGCAAATACGAAAAAGACTAGCTAATGAAAAAATTAGACATATCATATCTTTTTCTCACTGAGGGAAGTTGCCATTTATTTAGTTGAATAAAACCTTTGACTTTCGAGAAAGGATAAGCACGAGTGATTTCGCTAGAAAGAGCTAATAGTAACGTAAGCTGACTAAAGAGATTAAAAGAAAATTAGGAGTATTAATTACCTTCTTTAGGTTAGGGATTAGGGTAGACAAAGTTACGAAGTATTGTGTGAGTCGTTCTCTTCTCTTTCTTTCAGCCAAAACATGATCTTGAGCCTGCAAAGGCGTTCTACTATAACTCATCTTCTTCGTCTGAGTAATATCACCACCACCAAATCCCATGGCCTGTAATAGTTGCTTACTATCATCATAATCAGAATCCGGAGAAATATTTGATGAGGAGAAGTTTATAGTTCCTGATGGAACCTCACTCTTGACAGATGCACTGTTCAAATTTTTAAAGTTGTTTTGGACCGCGGTAGTAGTAGTGGCTGATGGCGAATTGGAGTTGGAGAAAGAAATGACACTGGGGGATGAAGAAGGCGGAGGAGAAAAAGAGGTAGTATTTTGGTAATTAATTGAGTTTGTTGAATTGCAAAAAGATGGATTCTCTTCAAATATTCCAGCAGCCTGGGAAGATTGAATGTCGTCATTGGTGCAAGAGGTAATAAAGGGGTCATTACTGAAAGGAAAATAATCGAATGTAGTCATTGTCTGACCGTGATCAATGTATTCAAGATCATTGATATTCATAACATCCTGTATTTGTCATATAAAATGTTAATTACTACAAAAAAAAAAGACTAGTTATTCATAATGAGTATTATTTTGTCTTACCATTTCAGACCACCATGTAACTGATGAAATATCCATTCTTGAGATGTATATATCTAAATTTTGAGCGGTCTAAGGATAAATTAGATGTATATCCCAAAGTTGCGGAGATCAAAGATTACCTTGAGCTTTGAGGGGGGAAAATTAACGCTTTTTGGTATCAGATGTTGTCTGTCTGTCAAGAATTATTGTGTTTTTATACTTGAATTGTTGTGTTGACTGGAAAGATTGTAAAAGGAAAGAAGAAATAGATTGAGAAATCAATTAAATATTGTGTTCTCACTGTCTATAATTATTGCTCGTGGAAATACTAGATAAAATATTAACAAGTACTAGGCACGTGTGAAAAGTTTGGAGGATGCATAGAAACTTCAAATTTCTGTGTCTTAATGGAAATAAAAATAGAGTTTGATGGATAATTGGCGAGTAGGTTTAACTTTTTGACCATCTCTCGGCCAAACCTTCTCCGGTTATGCAGGAATTGCCTGTGGACTGTGGATTTACTCACGTCTTTTGTTCGAGTATTTTGCGCGTAGAGGTGGGAATACACTACTTCCTTAATCTCTAAAAAACAATCTACTCCTAGTCCCAGTACATACACTATTACCCTTTCTGTTACTCGTTCATCTTTACTTGTTTATATCATATTTTTGTATACAAATAATTATTTAATATTAAAAAATAAAATATTTTTTTATCTTATTATTATAGTTTGACTTGACACAATGTTTAAGAAAAGAGAAAGACCTTTGAACTTTTGGTTTAGAATTATCAAAAGATATTTGTGTGGTTAAAAATTATTTGGTAAAAGAGAAACTTTAAATTTAAATTATTTTTAATTTTAGTAAGACGACGTTCTTTTTGGGATGGAATAAAAACAAAGAGTGTCGCATAAAATGAAACGGAAGGAGTATTAGTAAAAGTAAAATAGGAATAATTTTGTAGACATAAAAAATTTTACTCCTCGACAAGAAGAGTCCTATTTCAGTTAAAGTTTCTTGGAGGCTAGTCTGCCTTAAATCATAATTCATGTTTATATAAAGGATACAATATTCTGTTGAAAAAGCATCCCAAAAATCTCACAAACTCTTGGGATATTCATAAAGAGATCAAAATCTACCACAATTACTTTAAAATATGTTGCAAAATAAATTTATCACTTGAATTTTTATGTTAGAAAAGTAAAAAAGATATATATTTTTTAAAAAGTAAGTGGAGGAAGTACAATTATTTGTAATATTTGGTCTATCTTGAAGAACATGATCTTTATATACCCTATTTAACAATAATATCATTTTAAATTTAAGAAAGATTTTAGGTCAATCTAGTACCAATATATTTCTTTGTTCCATACTTGTTAATTTTGCATTCTCCGACTATATTCACACACTATTTATAATTATTTAGATATCACATAATTTTAAATTTTATGTTTATAAGGTCGCACATTTAATGCTTCTGTGCATAATGCAAAGGGCTACCATCTTTCTAATAGTTCTTAAAAGTATTTCTTCCTTTTCAAGCTTTATGTCCGATCAAAATATAGCATATAAAATAGACTGAAGAAGTCACGCTAGTTTGCTCCAAAAAAATAGTATTAAAATGATTACTCGGTCATTGAATTCTTTTTCCAATAGAAACTTTGACCCACTGCTTCATATTTTATTTTATTATATATTATAAATAAGGTATGGAATATTTATCACGTCATAATTAATCACCTTACTTCGTTGTCCCATCACCCATTTTTTTATTAAAGCTTGTAAGTAAAAAAAAAAAAAATTGAAAGGGCATTATCCATTAATTTATCCATTCCTAACATATCTTCATGACTTTCTTTGTATAAAAGACATATATATATATATATATATCTAATTTGTGGATATCCATACCTTTTTTTATGACTTGTAAGTTTCCGAATTTCATAACTAATGAATATTTATTATTATCATTGCGTATCTTTGAATGAATTTAACTTCACCAAATCCATGGTGCATCTTCATGAAGATTTTCCTAATGGATAACAATTATTAGAAAAGGATAATAGTACTTATATCCTTTAGCTATTAGTAAATTTTTAATTTTGATCGTATACATATTATGATTCAACATATTTAGTCTTCAATTAATTAATATACATACGTGCTTTGATCCCTTTAAATATGTAGAGAATATGTTATATTTGGACCAATTTAGGAGTATATTATCCTTAAATATGAAGTATTAATACAAATTTAGCTTAATACATTTAATAATTCTAAAAATTTGAGAAATTCATAAGCAAGGGGATTGAAAAGTAGAAATTTTAAGTAGTAATTAAAGTTAATTGTACTTTATTACAATTGACAAACCATAAGGACTAAAAATTAAAATTTACTTAAAGCGATGGCCGGCAGGTCTAAAGTATTTTTTTTTTTTGGCTCCAAAAATTATTTATCTTTTGAAGGTTGTGGTCACCAACTTCCTTTGAACAAGAAAAGAGCTGTTTCCTGTAGTTTATTTCTAGAAATAATTGGGGCAAGTTCTTATTTAAAAATATATTGACGCCGCAATTACTATTGGTCATTATCACAACCAAAACTTAAATTTTATTAGAATTATTAATTCTAATTAATATGCTAATAATTCAGACCAACCAATTTACATTATGTTTCTCTCCAATAGCATTTGTTGACTTTAGGGCTATCGTTACAGTGATTGTGTCGTTACGCTGGTTTTTATTTATTTAACATGCGGTTTTATTTCCCTTTCGTGATTAACAACAGTTGGTTGATAATTAAAATTCTTTAATCTGAAAATGACTATTAGTTGTCATTATTTTTCTAAAATGAAACTCGCTTCATTTATAAATAGCAGATAGTTTATAGTTTTTATACACCTTGGGGGGTCTAAATCATAAGTTCGTTAAACTTAGCTTATTTAGCCAAAAATGGATAAATAAGATTATCTAGTATTTTTTTTGTCAATATTAAGTAGGGGTGTGCATCGGTTGGTTCGGTTCGGGTCTATATATTATCGGTTCAATTTATCCGTTTTCAATTTTTAAATATGCTAAACCAATAACAAACCAATAAAATAATTTTTGTTGATTTTTGATTTATCGGTTTTAAGTCCTTAATGATTTGGTTTTCGGCTTATCTGATAAGGATGATAATGAGAATTTG
>JAABOM020000049.1:26734692-26772078 GCA_011800125.2 Solanum clarkiae | reverse complement strand
TAGTCAGACCTCTTCTATCTTGGCAACTTCCGTTGTTTCAACGACTGCCATGGGCAGCTATTCTCCTACGCCTAATCTCGCTCACAGTTGCCAAAGCTCATGTCAACAAATTTTTTTCTTTGGAAGATACAATTTCTTTCAATAATTTGTGGTTGTGGTCACAAGTAACATGAACAGAAACGTGTAAAAACTCTCTAAGATTGAAGTATCTAACATCTTTCGGATGCCATTTCGCCAACTTACAAATAAATGTTTCAAATTTGAACCAATCTTAATCCGTGTCCTATTCGCGTTAGTAGTGTGAAAATTTTTGGATTCGGCTAGCCTCTTCGTTACACTTAAATTCTCTCCATCTTATTACTCCAGAGACAATTTAGTTATGGATTTAACTTAATAGTGCAAAAGAATTACGGTATTACATATTATCGGGGCATTTTAACATGTTATAATAGCAAGTTAACAGATTGATTTACTTTAATTTTCAAGGCTAATTACTAATCTCGGTTATTTGTCGAAGTTAGCAAGCACTCATCGAAAAACTTAACATGTTACAGAAAAGCACAATTATTTTTTTGATGGATTATGTATTCAATCTTTGGCAATCATATTACAAGGCCGGCTGGTTTAAGAATGTAGATATGCCAACAAACGTATCTTTTAACGAATCTAGTTTTAGCGCAAGTTGGTCTAATTAGCTGAGCATTTCAGGGAGACAAAAGACAGGAGAACCTTAGGTACGATCCTCTCAAGATCTTCATCGCCAACTGATGTTGAACACTTTCATTACAGCATTTATCTGTATTTTATTTATTCCTTAAAAATGGGGCAAGTTTAGTTAAAATCTTTATTATACACAATTAACTGCTCATTCTTATTGACTATTTGCAGCTTGGCTATAAAGATTTTTGATCTGATGTTCAATATTTATATTGGGACTGCTTAAATTGAAATTTGCATAGAGCGCGCGTCTCACGTTAAAGGGTAAAATGCTTTGTAACAAAGAAAATTTTGTACCCAGAAACTCAGCATTGACGGTGCCACTCTTTGGCCAGGAATTCATCCGAACCTCGTTAAATTATACTATTTATATACATAATTAAAATTAATTTGAACCTCTTTAATTTGACTCCTCGAAAGACAAATCACATTCCTTCTTGGTTGGTATTTTGACTATCCTTCCACAGAATTAATGACTTTGTTCTTTGGTTATCATTTTCTTTTGTTTTCTTTCCTTTTCTCTCTGTTTTCCTTTATGGGGTCTCTATCATAAGTTTGTTGACAGCGATCTCTATGCATCAACTTCACACTATATGATGCTCCCTCATTTTAAAAAGAATTGTTTAATTTGATTTGGTATAAGATTTAAAAAAATTAATTAATTTTGTGGATTTAAATTAAAATTATATCATATATCAAAATGTTTTTGAATTTTATAAACGTGCCAGGTAAAAAAAATAATATTATAAAAATATAAATCATTTTTTAAACAGAATTTTTTAAAAAAAAGTCATTCCTTTAATTAACCATCCAAAAAAAAGGGAAGGAGAAACAAAATTAATCAGAACAAATAAAATTCTACCCTTTTTTTGAAGCATAGCCATTAATATCATCTGACTCGTAGTTTAAACCACGTGAAATTCCCTGTTTGGGTTAACATCATCGTTGTTTCAAGAGAAAACAATATCTAATTATTAGATTCTAATACTACTCCTACGTTAAGATAAACAACCAGAACCAATCAATTAATTCAAGTTTCAAGCAAGACAACGACACTTACAGAACATTTTATAGCTAAACCAACCAGCGGTATAAATAATGCAAAGACGAAAAGCGAAACAATAATAAATTAATTCACTCATTTGTTTTTTCCTGTCTATACCATGTATTATTCTGGAAGATTATTGCATAAAATTTTATTTGACGAATTCTGAATATAATTACTGCTTCCATTTTAAAAAGAGAGATCTATTTTTTTTTTCCTTTTGATTTGTTTTTAAAAAAATGATCCTTTTTTTGGTAACAAAACTTTGATTTTAATTTTTCATAACGTGTTTAAGGCCATAAGATTAAACACTCCATAAGATTAAAATACATTTTGATATATTTAAGTATTTAACCTAATTTTAATTTAGGACCACTTGATTAAAAAAAAAAATAAATTTTGTGTCAAGTCAAATTAAATCTTTTTTTTTTAAACCAAATACTAAATAGGACGAACAACTTGTTTTTTTAACAAATTAAAATATGCTATTGTTGGTGATTGGACCCTGAATAGATTTCTAATTCACCTCTTAACACTAATTACCCGAAAATGTTTTAGAGATGCAAGGTCAAATCCAAATTAAATGGCTAGCCTGAAATAATCACGGAGAGCTTATAGGCCTTTGAACATAAATATGGAAGAAAAAAAAAGAATTTCAAACTGTAATTTTTAAAATTTTTTTAGATGTAGAACTTGACTCGATCATAAGTTTATATTATTTTATTTTTTAAAAAAATAGACTCATTGGTTTAAATTTTCCAAAAAAATAAAGACAACCTCATGTTTAGCGTAAAGAGATATACACACCAAATATATCAAAGAATAGCTAGTTACTCAAATTGTTGACTAGTAAATTTTTGTAAAATTATGTATTTAAAAATTTGTAATCGCAAATATTTGCTTTTTATTTATAAAGAGAATGTTGAGATATGTGATTGCACTATAATAAATAAATAATTTTCTGGCAATTATTTAGCGGTAACAATAATAATAAATATAAGTATTTATAATTAACAACAATAACAACAACATTATCTCAATGCCTCAAAGGCTCTCGCCCATTGCGGGGTAAGGGGGGGTCGGATGTACGCAGCCTGACCCCTATGTTTAAAAATATAGCGCGACTGTTTCCGGATGACCCATGATGAGCGCCGAATACTATAACGTTTACTAATATGATGTCTAAGAATATTTTGATATCTTAATTACGAATTATGATTTGCTTATTTAATAAGATTGTATAAAAGTTGATTGAGTTTAAAAAAACAAATCAAATTGCATTTTTAAATAAAATTTCAATCCAAATAACATTTAAACAAATGAATAACAAACTCATTTATTAATTGAACTCATTTAATCCACCCAAATTATGTTCAACTACCCATTAATAGCCCTAATCTTGTTCTTGTTTTACCGGAAAAGAGTTGTCGTTGACTTGCTATATTCAGAAATCGAGGAGATTTCACAATCTGTCCAAGATTTGTCATGCTGTATTACGCCATTATTAAATTGGTACAATTAATATTATACATACTGGTTTTCCTTTGTGTATTACTCCCCCATCTCATATTAGGTGAACTGTTGAAGAATTTTTGATGTTTTAAAATAAATAAATTGTTCACTTTTCGAGGGATATGTTGAAATTTTTTTTTAATTTTACCTTCCATTAGTTAAGTTTCTAAGGTTGAGTTTTGTATGAGAAATAAATTGTACAGTGTGTAAAATTTGAGAAGGGTAAAAATGAAAAAATATGATTAAATTTTATCTTTATTTCTTTTTCTTGTGTGAAATGACTCAACAATTCAGAAAAGAGAGAGAGTATGAGATAGAAAAGAAAATAAAACAAAACAAAACAAAAAGTAATAATAATATAAATGATAGATAATGGTGACTTGTCAAATCTATTCTCTTTTACGGGTCTAAAAATTAGGTTCTGAGAATTTGACTGTTCCTTAATGTTCTAACTAATAACATGCATTGGTTTTTATTAATTAGCCAAATTAAAACTTTTTGTATAGTTAAAGACAGTTTATTATCAGTAAAATTGAATGGAGAGAGTAATACTTATCTGTCCTAGTTGGTGTACAAATTATATTCAAAATTACCTCCACAATTCACTGCTTTCTAATTTCTGGGTCAAGTTAACAGGGGCAAATAAAGTTGAACGGAGGGAGTAAATTAAATTAAAGAAGTGATGTTATATTTTTCAGATCCCACTATATTTGTCCAATTTTATCACTGCAATAACTACAACATGGAGAGTCGAGAGTAACCTGTCAAAGATCCAGGGGATATTAAATATTCTTCCTAAATTACGTTGAAATTTGAGAGAAATCGTTTTGTTAGCTTTTTACAAAGAAATAAAATAGTTTTATTTTTACAAAGTATTTTCATTTTATTTTTGCATATAAGAAATAATTAAAAAAATTATTTTCTTTCCGATCAAATTGTAAGCGAACAAATATTTATATATGTAGAAATAAAAAATTTATTCTCCATTTCTCTGGCCTAACATAAGGTGGATGACAAACTCTGCAGAACATGGTACAATGTTTGTCAAGGCTCTTAAATTTTTTTAATTAAATAGGTTCAACTTAACATATAAATATTCAGATAATGCAAGATTAGTGGAAGTTGGCTCCAAGAAACTTTATACTTATTTAATTAAGTAATTGATTGGTTTGTATGCACGACCACATTTAATACCTATATCACCTTTTCTATAAAAATTTAGTTATATAAAATCTTCCTGATCTGGCAAAAATTCAAATAAATAAAGTAAATTACAATGCTATGAGAAAAATTATTCTTCTATCTGCATGTGTCCCTGTTTAATTGGCAATGTAGTTGAAAAACTTACATTTATTGCGTAACAGTCGGAATAAAAAAATTAAAAATATATTTTTATATAGAAAACATCACATGACATAGTTAAAATGAATCTAAATTTGTAAAAATAAAACATCTTATTTAGCTCCAATTTAAGTAGATTGGATCCACTTGTTCCTCTTACTTCTTTATCTTCCTTGTTTTAGGCCTCTCTCACCATCTTTTTAAAATCCAAAGCTTTCGAAAATGGAGCCTTTTGGGTTCCCATTTGACAACCCAAGATTTCATTCTTCATCTGCTTTAACATCCTCTGTATCCAAATTACTTGACTCATTTTTAAAAAAATTATAAATAAAAAGTATTTTTCACTAATTTATCTTTAATCATACTCAATGCATTTAATATTGTTTGCTTTTGAAAAACAATTAAAATTTTAACGTAGCATGAAAAAATATTAATATTAATTTTATCTTTTTTAGTAAATGAACAAGTAATTTGGGATGAATTTATATTTAGTAGTGTTGATAATTAAAATGAGATGAGCAGTAACAATAATTTGGGTGTTCATTCTAATATGTATCAGCTTTCTAAAATTAGAGCGCGTTTGAATCAATTTTTAACTTTTAACTAGTAAGCTAAAAAGCTAAAATTACAAATTAAAAATTCAAATTTATTTTTAAAATAAATACTTGAAAGTATTTTTGATTTTACTACTATAAAATTAAGTTAAAATTATTTTAACTTTAAAAAACTTAAAAAAAAAAAAAAAAAAAGACAGAAGCACCTCCTGGAGAACTTTTAATTGCCTAACAGGCCTGTTTGCCTAAAATCATTATTTTCTTGATTTTCTTCTCAGACTAAGACGGCCCAGGAGTAATTAATTTGGGTTTAACTAGAGTTGTCCAAGACCACCCATACACAAATTTCACTAGTTTAAAACTCAGTACTCATGAGCTCTTAAAGTTATTATTCGTGTCAAATTTTTATCCCCATATTTCTATATTCGTTTTGTCCAAATAGATATATTTCAGATACATGATATCAAAATTAAGTGTAATCTATTTTAAATACATTGTATTCAAGTGAATTCATATGTATCTTAAATATATGGACTTTCTCTTGCTCGCCTCTCTTCTTCTCCTGCATAAGTAATAGCTATTCGAGGTGAGATTACCAAATTCTTGGATATCGACATCAATGTATGTCCGGTTGCTCCATATATAGTTCTCCGCGCTTCTCTTTCTGTGTATCTATGTTTCATAATGTATCTAGAATGTACGTGGGATTCCAGAGACATGTATTTAGTGTGATTCTTATGTATCTGAAATAAGCCTCGCCTCTCTCCTCTCTCGCTTGCATCTCTCCAATCTCTCTCTCGCTCGCCTCTCTCTCTTTATGTATTTATATTTGGTAGCGAAAATACATGTATCTAACTTGAATTTTGATATGAAATTATTAATTGGTAAGACAATATTTAATTATTTCAAATTATAGAAAGAATTAGTAAATATGGTAAGAATGTTTGTCTAATAATTAAATAATTTTTCCTTTTTTGAAAAAAAAAAACCTGACGTGAAACTTTTCAAAATTACATTTGCATTAATTTAAATAATTGATATTTTAGTCTTTCAAGTCAGTCCAAAAATATTGAGTGTTTCACAAAATAAAGTAGAAATTTAATTCTTTTTGCCAAATTTTCCCTTGACACACTCCTAATCTCCACGATAATTAACTCAACCTAAAGAAAAAAAATCATAATTAAAGAAAATTTTCTAATCTATTTGTTCAAGTTTAAAACATCAATTATTTTGGACCGGAGAGGATATTATTTTCTATGTCGGACCAAGTTACTGCACCTTCTATTTCTTCTTATTTGCGAGGATAAATTTCTACACGCTCATTAATAAAATATTAAAACAAGAAAACTGATTGGACTAATTTATGCCTTATCAATTTCTTAGTGTTCATCCATTTTAAGTGTTGTCTTAATTTTACTACAATTAATGGTAAGAGTATAATTTATAAATAGTACTCCCTCCATTCTATTTTTCTTTTTTTGGTCGAATGTCACCTTACTTGAAGAGACAATTTACCTTTAAAATTCTTTTTAAATGATTCTCAACCACACAAATATCTAAGAATGATTTTAGACCACAAATTTCAAAAAGTCTTTCTTTTTTTCTTGAACACCGTGCCAAGTGCGTAATAAATTCTATCCTAAAGACAACTCATCCAGTGGAACAGTCATTTATACATGATGTGGATGGACTAGAGCGCAAAAATGTCATTCAGGCATTTATATATGATTTACTTTGTAAAATCTCTTGGTATAATTCTAATTAAGAGCACATTTTAGAATTTAATCATCACTATATTCTTTAATTTTTGTTTTACCTGTTCCAATTGAGTTTGAGTGATGAAGGGGTTGAAGATCACCTTACATGATCAAAATTTACCAATAATTTTTATTTCATCTTCTTTAGTTCTGTGTATGGTTTGCCTATGAAGACGAAAGTAAGCGAAAATCACAGCAAACAAATAGTATTACACATAATGAAGAATTACAATAAGGGAAATTTCGAATGAACATATATATATATAACACTAGCTACTACTTTTTATGTGAGGATGCTCACATAACTAAATTACGATTTCTTAGTGCAAGCATGACAGTTTTTTCGTGTTTCTTCTTTTATGTGCACATTCTCACATAATTACTTTTTCATAATGTAGAATTATTTTCTGACATTAGTTTAAATAACCAAGGGGATACACAATATCTTACAAATGCTTGTGCATGATGATCTGTTTTTTTTTTTAGATATTTTACAGCTTGTGAGAGTAAATAATGCTATGCTTGGGTCATTAACCTCCCGGTGACCATCTGTACATGCTTTGCAAGATCCTTTAGTGTCATGCAGAAACTTTCGTCCATCTGCACAGAATTTAAAATACATTGTAATTCCCTTCAATTATCTTATAAATAATCTGATTGTATAAATATCATACTATTTTAACATATTACCTTAGCGACTAGTGTGATATCAATTGCTTGTTCCCCAAATGGCATCATACAGCTTTGAACAATTGTAAGATGAAGCTTCTCTATTTCGTTATGGATATTCAGCACAAACGCATTGCGCCTTGCACAGGTTATTCTGATCAATACATTATTATGGGAGAATCTTACTTCAATATCTGCAGGAAAATCACGGTCGATGGAGGAGCTATTATTGTTAGAGTTCTCATCATGAGCTTCTTCCATTTCCAGCTTTGATTTAGTCACAAACATAACTGGTTCCTCTTGGAATGGCCTACTATTTTTCTCTTTTTCCAATAGTTGCACCTTTTCCTTAAGCTCTTGCACATGTTTGATTGCTTGCTCAAGAATTGAAGCTTTGTCCACCTACAAATATTATTCACAAATACAGCCATCTTTTAATATCTGACAAAAAGTCTCATATTGGTGGTTGATGAGATGGTGGACTCTTGGGCAATCCTCCTTCCTTTGACCTAGCTTTTAGGATGTGAATTAGGCCCAAGACCGAATTTTACAATCTCACTTTCTGATTCTTCCTTTATCTTTTTCTTTGACTGCTTAAGATATGTTAAGGGTCATTTGGTTATTCTGGATTAACTATCTCGGATAAGTTATTATGGGATAAACTATCCCATCATATGTGTATGAGATAATTATCCCATCACTAAGGTATAAATGATGAGATAAATAATCCATGACTATCTAATAACTTTTATCCTATGATTATTAGACCTTATACCTCACACCAACCAACTCCTTACACGCAGTCACATCACTAATGAGACCAAATCTCTATAACAAAGTCATTTGATAAAGATGAGATCTAACAATTGAGTTTCGGATTAAGATTATACTATGTTTGGTTGAAGTTACAAATTTAGCTTGGGATATAATTTTATACCTTTAACTAAACAAAGTATACATTTAATCATGAATTTCTCACCTTATTCCAATTTTAAGAGATGTATTGAACTAACCATCCGCATGTTATAATTAGCAAGGTAATCAAAAACGATTTTGTGTGTTCATAGAGGAAGTTAATTTAGCAGCATCCAGTAGCTAATTATAATTAATTTAGGGAGAAAATGCTTAATACCTTTTTTAGGCCTGGAAGAATGGCTGAAAGTGCAACGAACTTTTGGCTAAGTTTCTCTCGACGCTCTCTCTCAGCAATAATATGATCAGCTGAGGGAATTCTTTTATCCTTAGATTTTGCATATGGAAATAACTTGTCATCTGATGAATCACACAAATACATGTCATCCACAGCTTCAATTTTACAACTAGGAAATATATTATTATTATTATTATTAAAAGAAAGAACACGAGATGAAGATGAAGAGTTATTGTTCAATTCAGGCTGATGATGATCAATTGCACGTCTTTTGCAACCAATTGGGAAATTTTCCGATGGGGTGATGAGAGAAAAATCGATCTTCGAGACTTTACTTTTGCTAATTTCTTGAGAAGGATAACTATTAGCACGAGTACTATCTGGAGATAGAGACGCTTCACTAGTTTCTTGATCCTCAGAGATTGTGGACTTTTGAGTGGTGAAATCGTCCATGGAATTATTTTTATTCGAGTAATAGACCTGCAAATTAAATTGTACAACAAATTAAGATATTGTATAATATATGATCTGAGTTTCAATATTTAATTCTTACCGTTCTTGAAAACCATTGATTTAGAGATGATGAATTGTCCATCAATAGATGATTTGAAATTTGCTTCAATGTATCATTGATTAGTGATGGGGCTAGTGTATTATATTTGCATCATATTGGGAGTAGTAGGAGAATATTTGATTATACAAAGTGAAAAGCTAGTTACACTTTTATATTGAATATTTTATAGGCCACGAGTGAAATGTTCATCATTTCTAAATATAAACTAAAGCAAAATCCATTTGGAAGACGGATATAATAATGAATAGTACTATTTTTCCTGAATATATTATGCAACGGACGGTGATAGAATATTAAAGTTTTAGCCATTCTTATGTATGAACGAATTTTTAAATATCGTGGGATAGGTAAAATAATGTTTCAGTAGCTGTAGATTCCTTAAAATGATTTACTTTATTAATTACAAAATTGTTTTGGTCCATACTCCATAGTCCACACGGCCCACATGCTGAATATATTATAGAATAGTCGTACCCATTCAGATAATTATGTGACCGGTTTTCGCCAACTGAGAGTGATTTAAGGTAAGGAAATGAATAAGCCCTTGACACAAAGCTTAAACTTAAGACCTTAAACTAAAGATATATAAAATACACTAAAATGTCATTTAATCACATGGTCTTAAACATATCACGTGAAAAATTAGAATTAACAAGCAATCCAAAAAGTATCACCGCCAAAAGGAAGTACTTTCATTTGGTTTAAAGCAAATTCCTGAAATACAACATACACAAGAACATCAAAATGACAACTGCCAGAATCTACAAGATAGAGAGTTTTTACCACATGTAGAGATTGAAAATGAGGCAAGGCGAAAAAGATGCAGCAATTCTGCTACATCACCTAATTGAACTGCACAAACAAATAAAAGAATACTTAGTCTTCCCTCTGAGTCCATATCTTCACAGTCTTGTCGTTCCCAAGAGCGCCAGAAGCAATCAAGTTCTGAGTGGGGTGGCACGATACAGAAATCACGGTATCAGTATGGCCTTCCAATTTTTGAACTATCTTCCTTGATTGAAGTTCCCACAAGTATATACAATTATCCTCAGAACCACTAACAATATATTTCCCATTTGTTATGGAAAATGTTGATGAAATGCAGTACTTTGAGTTGACATGATCTGTGTAAGTTTTCAGAACTTTTCCTGTGGAGAAGTTCCAAAGCCTCTGCAAAACAAGGAAAAGAAAAGCATACAAAGGTCATTGAGCACATTAAATAGCAGTATCCTTTTCGTTTTTGAAGAACAAGTCATCAAGTAGCAGTTTCTAGACAATGAAAATTTTGTAGAGGGCATTAATCTAAAAAACGACATATAGTGACACATTCCCGAACCAATTGAGACTTGTAAAATACTACACATACTTCATTGTGAAAACTAAGCAATACTAAAATGCAATCAGCTTAGTTAGGAAACAGCATTACCATTTGAAAAACTGCACGGAACACATCTGCCAAGACATAATGGTTCATTACTAGAGAAAACTGGACTGTGAAAAGAAAAGAATGCACGGACAGATTTCTTCTCGAGACAGAGGAAGGAAAACGTTAAAGACATAAAAGACTGACAATTCTTGAAGCACTGTGCCAATTTTTGCACAACGAATTCACTGTTAGTAGTTTGCTTTTCACAATACATACATTGAGAATAGTTAAAATTTCACAGATCAGAAACTAGCCATCAATTGATTTATACAAGTTGTATAAATCAAAATCCTTAATCAACTCTGATCTTACCATGATATAATATTTATAAAATTTTACTTTATTTATTAAAACCAAAAAATTTCCACCACATGTCCTCAAAGATGAAATGAAATCTTTCAACTTGTTTTAAATCAACTTTCCTACTAATAATTCAACTTTTGCCTACAAAAGAAATGCACAACGAACTACACTGAGCATAAAACAAAAATATGAATGTGCATCAAGTTCATCATTGCTTTACTTTGTGTCTTTTTGACTGACTTAGCTCATCAGTCAATTTTATCCAAATCTTTATATTATAAAAGCATCACTTGTTGACAAAATATATCCCTAAAATGATGATAAAGAGTTCCACACCTTCAAAAGATAATTATTTCATCAGAATATGATTCTAAGTGTGGATAAAACTGTAACATTGAACGTTTTCCCAACTTCATATTTTAGTTTTCATGGGATTCTAATCTGAATCAGATTTCCTCATTGTTAAGTTCCATAGCCATACAAATTTCACAGGGACGATAAAACATAATTTCAACCACCTCTTGCTACCTAATTAAAGGTATGCCTAGTCTCATAATTGCAGACTTGTAGCACACACGAATTATCTTCTCATTGATTGTGCTTGGGTAATGAGAGCTAAGGGGCTTTGTTGGGGTTTTAAGTAAATGTATTTTGTTTCTTATTTTCATATAATAAGGATCGTATGGTGGTTTTAGAACTAATTTGTCGGGTAAGTTACATAATATTGTGCGCTTAATTCAGTATCTTTGGTCTTATGTCTTGTATTAATTTACAGGTACTCTATCAACTATTGCTGCATGCATAAAGTATCAACTTGAGTGTTTGGGAAAGTGAGAAGTTGGAAAAAGCGACGAGAGCTTGCTTCATCAAACCACACTTTTTTCAATGAAAGCACAGTTTCATACAAAAAAATAATAATATTAAATTTCATAGAGAAATCACCAAGAATTCAATAGAAATAACATATTAAACAAATATTTCAATTTAAAAGTAAATAATAGATACTAGAATAAAAAAGCTACAGAATATTACAAACAAAAAAATAAACTGAATATTTGTAAGCTAAAGCAAATAGGAAAAGCAGAAGAAAAAAAAAAAAGAGTAACAAAAAACAGAGCTGAAAACGTTATTACTAACAGCGAGAGACCAACAACATCAATCCCAGCGTAATCCCACAAAATAGGGTTTAGGAAGGGTAGGATGTACGTAGACCTTACCGCTAAGGAGAATTGAAGAATAAAAAAAATGAAAAAAGAGGAAAAGATAGAAGGAATAGAAAAAATAGGAGAAGAGAAGGACTTACCTTGAAACCCCTAGAATTAGAGAAGAAGAGCAGAGCACGAATAACCGGAAAAATGCGTAACTGTTGCAATTTTTTTTTAAAAACAAAACTAAAATCTCGCTTTTATCATAAAAGCGACTTCACGCTCGCATCGTTTCTTCTGCTGAAACAAACATATCTTTCATCTTACCTCGCTTTAGTGCCCTGAAGCGCTTGACCTTCGCCTTGCCTCACTTCATGCTTTAAGAGCTGAAGCAACGCTTTTATGATAAAACGTGAAGTGACATGAGGCGAGGGTCAAATGCTTCAAGGCACTAAAATGAAGCGCTTACTTCAACAGAAGAAGCGAGAAGCAAGGCCAGCATGAAGCATCGCTATGAAAAAGCAAGAGTTAAGGTCTTCTTTAAAAAAAAAATGCAATAGTCCTACCCATTTTTTCGGTTCTTCCTGTTATTGCTCTTACCCAATTCTATGGGTTCAAGGTAAGTTCTTCTCCTCTTCTTCTTCTATTTGATTACTCTTCTCTTCTTTTGTTCAATTTTTGTTCTCCTCCTTTTTCTATTACATTTCCATTCTCCTCTTTTTTCAATTTTCTTCACTTCTTTTTTTCCTCTGATTCTATCTTCACTTCTCTTTTTGTTTGAATTTTTCTATTTTCCTCCTCTGTTAGTTTACTGCATCTTTTCTCTTCAATTTTTTATACTTTTTTCTTTTTTTAGCTTTACCTATTTGTTGTAGCTTACAAATATTAAGTTTAATTTTTTTTGTTTGTAATTGTAGTGAAAATCTGTACCTTTTTCTTCTAGTCCTAATATCTATTATTTGTTTTTCAATTAAAACATTAAAAGATTTGCTTAATATGTTATTTCTATTGAGTTCTTGGTTATTTATCTATGCAGATTTAAATTTTATTATTATTGTATTAAACTATGCTTTAGTTGAAAATAGTGTGTGCTTCGCTTGTTGCTTCTCACTCCGGTGAAATGATCCTGGTCACTTTTTCTTGCATTTTGCTTTCCGAAACACTGGGGAGAGAGAGGGTGCAATCTACTTTACGCTCAAATTGATGATATATTTAGTCGTTAAACCTCCTCTCTCGTATTCCACATTGGTACTAATTGATACAGTTCGACCAAATCAACTGCCTTTGAAAGACCTATGCCCAAAGCTGGACTACTTTATATCTTACCCTACGGAATATAGGTAATAACTTTATAGTCATGCATTACTCTCGCTTGACGATATGTGTTAATAAACAAGTGACTAGAAGACATACTTTGGGTTGTACTAATTGTAGATTGTAAAGGGGATGAATGACAAATTTCATAATGTGAAGTAATTCATAATTGCAACACCAGTTTTCCCAAAATAGAATTGATTGATCTTTAAAGCATGCTTTTAATACGATATTCAATCATTTTGGATAGGTTCCAGATATTCAACAAATACGCAACCTTAACATTACCCTCATGGTCTTTGAATCCATCTCTGGTCTTCATCCATCTCTAATCTTCACATCAACATGCTCAAAAGCATCATATACCCTGTCAATGAAGTCTCCAATCTAGAGGAACTAGCTGGCATCCTCAGCTGCAACATAGGCTCCTTTTCTACCTCTTATTTGGGTGCTAAATTCAAATTCTCTGAGATTTAGACCGAAGTAATTGAAAAGATGGAGAAGAACTAGCGACATGGCAGCTTCATTACCTATCTATTGGAGGCAGACTCACACTAATCAACAGTGTTCTGGACAACATTCCTACCTATTATGTCTTTATTTCCTTTGCCAAGCTCGGCTTTGAAGCAAATAGACAGACTAAGGAGAAGATTCTTGTGGGAAGGTAACAGACTAACAGCCAAACTCATAAGTTCTCTCTGGTGAAACGGCAAAATGTTATTCTACCCAAGGCCCAAGGGGGCTTGGGAATTAGAGACCTAAAGATACACAACAAATGCTTGCTTATGAAGTGGCTTCGGAGATATAGGCAAAATGAGGCAGGGTATTGGAAGGAACTCATTAAAGCAAAACATGGAACCCATGATCACTGGAGTCCAACGACGAGCAAAGATCCTCATGGTGTAGGGATCTGGAAACACATAAGTAGTTACCAGGATGAGCTTCTTCAGAAAGTTCTCTTCAAACCTGGCAATGGACTCAACATAAGATTCTGCTTAGACAAGTGGATTGGGGGCACTACTTTGAAGGAGTCCTTTCCTATGATGTTCTAGATAGCCACCAACAAGGGAGCCACAGTGGCCCAATACAAAGTTGACAATATTTGCAGTCCAATTTTCAGAAGGAATTTGCAGAACTGAGAAATTAATGAACTTCTCCTCCTGCTACAAACACTGGAAAACTCTAATTTAGATGTTCACAATTCACATAGACTACTTTGGGGCAGCTCCAAGGAAGGAATCTTCATTGTGAAGGAAAGCTACAACTACTGGCATGCCCAGAATGGCATACTTGAAGACTTTCCCTGGAAGCATATTTGGACGACCAATCAACCTCTTAAGGTCTCCTGTTTTGCAGGGACAGCCCTTCATAAGGCATGTTTAACACAAGACAACCTTAGGAAAAAGGGCATCATTCTCATCAATAGATGTCTTTTCTGTAAACAAGACAATTGAAGTGTGCTCCATAACAGTTGACATATGGCATTTCTTCTTCTCATTGTTTGGACTCCAACGGGTTACGCCCCTCTCCATTAAAGATGCTTATGCTAGCTGGATATGTTGAAAAGTTGACAATACCATCAAAAGTACCTGGAGGATGACACCAGTAGGCAGTAGTAATTTTTTGGAGTATTTGGAAAGAGAGAAGCTGCAAATGCTTTGATGGAATATCAACTCCCATAAGCACCATTAAGACTAGGTGTTTAGTTAGTATTTATAATTGGAAACTTCTCACCCCTGTAAACAATAGGGATAATCTCGTGTATTTTGTTAGCTCCCTAACTCTAGCACATTAAGGTTTAAGGGGGTTTATCTTTTGGCTGCTTTACAGGTTTTTGCACAGTTAGCTTCACGTTACTTTCATGTTTGAAGCAACTTCATTTTAGTTGTAATCATTGCATCCCCTTGATGCCTTTCTAATACAATTTAATTACTTCACAAAAAAAAAAAAAAAATACTATGTATTATGCTACTTCAATAATATTGATTTTTAAATATTATTGTATTTTTATCATGCCAATTACTTTAAAATGAGTTTTCCTTGTATAATTTTTACAACAAATTTAACTTTTTGTTCTTTCATATAGATAACAACAACATTACCCCAATGCCTCAAAAGCTCCCGCCCATTGCGGGGTAAGGGGGGGTCTGATGTACGCAGCCTAACCCATATGTTTAAATACATAGCGCGACTGTTTCCGGATGACCCATGATAGTTAACTGAAAATATAAATGTGAGGCACGTACATAGAAACTAGTTGATATAACATATCGCATACAAACAAAACAGATATTCAGATGATATAGGCTAACATGCTTTGCAGAAAATGAAAAAGAAAAGAATGGCCATTTAAAGCAGTTCTTTTCGTTTTATTAAAGCATTTGCAGCCTTTTCCATTCTAAATGAACTGATTGTTGTTTTCAGCTAGGTAACTAAAATATCATTATGCAATGAGAGAGAAAAGAAGAGGCCACCAAGATGCAAAAATCATTATTCTGCCAGGATTTTGATGTCGGTTGTCAGTTACACACCAAGCCATTTCCCGAAAAGGAAATCATACACTGGATCCCACAAATTTGATACAAATTATCTCTTCTTTTACCAAAGGGGAAAAGAAAAAAGAACTAGAAGCATAAATAAAGCTCTTGAATATACATGGATGCAGATAGTGGTATTATGAAATTAAGAACTCTATGATACTCCAGGGTATGTTTTGGGCCTTGGGTTAAAAATTATGACCGGGAAGAGCCAAAATCATGACAAGAAACTTCAGAATTGAGGAATTAATGAAGAGTCGTTCAACTAAATCCCCCCCCCCTTTTTTGATAAGGATAACATGCAACTAAACTCCCTTTTGGTGAAAACTAGAATGGAACAATCGACAAATCTGTTTGCAGTTCCCAATAAACAGACAATGAAGCTTGTATAGCCAACATTTGCTTGATGTTCTAGGCATACCAGCTTCATTCTATCTAGTGAATTGAGGTGTCTGGGTAGCACTCCCATAATCGTACAGAACGAAAAGTTCATGATAAATCCATTTCATAACCCTTCATGCTACTTTTGAAAGCTTTCTTAGATAAATTCAAGAACTTAAACCAACTCTAACAAATCAAAGTAGCACTAAAAACCTTCAAAATGAACACCAAAGTTGGATTAAAGCATAACTACAAAGAGGAAACAATCCAGTTTACCATGATTTCTAAATTCCCAGTATTGCTCAAATTCCAGGGGTGGTCGACATATCAAAACTGATCAAAAACCACGTAAGAAAGCAAAACCCACTGGGAATAGGATTGGGTTTACTGACATGTTAACAAAAATCCAATTTTAATGTTTCATATTTCTAGCTAAGAAGATAGAACCCATTGAGAAGTCTATGCTTCCAAAAAAGATTAGCGAGTTTAGAGTAAAAAAAGAGATCTCAGAAGTAGTAATCAATTGACGTCTGTTTTCAACACAGAGAATGCTTGTGAGAGGAACAAGTAACTTACACCTCAACTTTATTACTTGATAGAAAACGTGAACAACTTGTCAGAGACAGGTTGCAAATAGTTTTGCTGGACATCCAATAAAAAAGTAGAGTATCAGGAGAACAAGACCAATTTTAGCAACAGCCTTCACAGGTTGATTTGGGCAACTCACCCAGCCTAATCTGAGCCATCTTTTTGGACAGTTTAATTTGGCATAGCCCATTCTGATCAGTAAACATTTTGGCATTCACCCAACCTGTTAATATCTTTTCGGATTGGATTTGCTACCCTAGTCCTAGTTTCTCTTTCTAGTTTCATCTCGACTTCTTTTTTAGTAATTCCTTTCGAAAAGAACAATTGGATGGATGATCTCAGTCCCTTGAATAAGAAATAAGATGGAATAAATATCTTTAAAAACTTGGGCATGTTTATGTCTATGTTTGGATCAATTTTCATCTGCTAAATGAACATGATTAGATACATTATGCTCAACTCTCAGACTTGCACATCACAGCAGTTCCTACCCCACCCACCAAAAAGCACACAAGAAACTATATGCTGCGACTGGAGTACTTGATAGATATTTGCACTATAATCTTTTTATCATCAAACCCAACGTTCTCCACAGCACGAAACTTTAGAATTTTTTTGACTTAATCAGTTCAAAACAGTAAAGATACCAACTTTTTTTTTTTTTTTGAGAATTTGTAAGTTTAGTAAAGGTACCAACTTTGATGATAGCATCGAGTAACATGAGCATTCATATTATGACGAATTCTATAGAAAGATCTTAACAATGTCTAAGAACTCCTACCTGGTCATAAAATCACTTTTGACTCCATGGAAAATAAGAAAAGAAAACAGCCATCTAAAATGGACAAAAAACACTTGCATAATTCACTTCAGAAGAACCTTCCTTGGAATAACTTCACCAAAGAGCTACATTTTTTCAAACAAAATCTACCAAAACTCAACCTTTACACCTTATTCAACTGAATAGGAAAAAGAAGGAACCAATACTAAAAAGGGAAGTTCTGCTTTCGCAGCTGGCAGCCAAATTTCTGTGTGTAGAAGTAAGAGGAACATAAATTGCCCATTGGAGCAGAACACATAAACAAAGCAAAAGATAAAGTAAGAATAATACCAGTTCAAGAAACAACAATAAAAAAACAGAAACTTACCAGAGAATTATCCAAAGTGCCAACGAGTATAAATTTGCCATTGGGTGAGAACTTGACGAAACTCACAGGAGGATTTTCATCATCAATAATGGTCTTTATACAATGGCCAGTTGAAGCATCCCAAATTCGACACAACCCATCATAGCTGCTCGACACAATCAACGTGCCATCCCGATTAAAACTCACAGCAGTCACAGGATCCGAATGCGCCGGCAGCACCTTGAGACACTTCCCAGTCTTCGCATCCCACAACCTAACAGTCTCATCGAACGACCCAGAAACCAACATATTAGCTTGAGGATTATAGTTAACACAAAAAACATAATTTGTGTGACCCGTAAGGGTTTTGATATGTGAACCGGTGGAAACGTCCCATAATCGGACAGTTTTGTCATCGGAGGCAGTAGCTAGGTAACGGCCGTCGGAGGAGAATGCAACATCGGAGATGCCCTGTTCGTGACCTAGGAATTCGTGAAGAAGGGATCCATCAGAAACGTCCCATGTTCGGGCAGTTTTGTCGGCGGAGGAGGTGGCTAGGAGTTTGCCATCGTCGGAGAATTTGACGCTGGAGATGGCGCGTTTGTGGCCGGAGAGAGTGAGTTTAAGCTCGTAGGGTTTGAAAGACTCTGAAGGCTCGGTAGGTGAAGTCATGGAGGATTGTTAATTATTTTCTGAATGCGAGAAATGGAGTAGGGTTTTCCAGGGGTTTAGGAATTAGAGGAAGAATGGGAAGATTTAGCTACTTTTAAACAACAGAGTCAACCTATATGAAGCAGTATCCATCTTGGATAAATCCCGGCAGAAGTCTAGCTGGCTGTCTGATTTTTTGTTTCCTCAATTCCTCCTGAAAAGATTCTTTATTTATTCACCTACTAAAATGATGGAAATTGAAAGCGGGAATTACAAGTAGGGGCTATTTGTGTTGAAGGTGGCTCAGAACAATTAATTATTGAAGATGCAGATAGACATGGATATTAATGTGTGCGATGCATAAAGGCAAATATAAAATTTTAACATGCTATTGGATTCTGTGTTAACGTCACAACATGACATACTTCAATAAGTTCTTCTTTATCTTTATACCAGCCGTCTACTGTTGTTACTTTTAATGATGTGAATTAATGCTTAAAAGTCAATTTGAATTTATAAAAGATATATTATTAAATTTAATACATGACGAAATTCCAACAAGAGAATTGTTAGTTCACATTCAAACGCAAATGAGCAATTGAGATTAGTGGCATATTTCTAAATAATTTGAAACGTTAATTTGCTTTTGAGTTTTGGAACTACGACACATCACCCCCTCTCACACACCCCCAAAAGCAAATATTACACTTATTTGAACCTGACACTAAAATTTTATACGTACGTACTCAGTATGGTCCAAAAAGAGAACTCTAGTATTACTATATGATGAAAACACATATTTTAATCACATCCTTAATCGATTATTAATATATAACTATTCATTTGACAAAAAAAGAAACACATCTTTTTTTTGTTGTTGTGATAATAGTAGATATGAGTAGCAGAACTCAGAAGCAGCAACGGTTTAGCAAGTTATCGTGAGTTCTCCAAGAGCTTGCAAAAAATTTGGACACTCTGACTCACTTTTAACTGCTAGCAACTTCCAAGAGCTCACACTACTGAAGTATGCACATCTACACTCTTTACTTCGTTAAAGACCTGAATTATGCCACCTACTGGATCCACTAAATGGCTATAAAACCTCTAATACTGTATTATGTACAATAGAAGGGGGAAATTGAAAAAGGAATCAAATGAAAGAATAGACTGTTTAAACAAATCTTGGTGGCTGAGCTTCTCGGCTGTTGGAACTAAGTGAAACTTTCTTGGTTGTATCACAGGAAGGAAGCACCTGCATATCTTGCAGGTTACATTGCCCGAGTTTTGGAAGCACATGATTAGAGATGAGCGAGGCAAAGTTCTGGTTTAAGGGGCTATTGTGAAACCGACCTTGCCTTGATACCCTATGAACCATCGTCATTCCATGGTGAAAGTAATCAGTGCTATTTATTTCAGCATGGTAGCTTGGCCGTATTTGCTGTCTGATAGAGCTGGTTTGGACATCCTATATAAGCAAGATAAAAGAGTTCAGTAAATGTATAAACCAAAAAGGAAACAAGAGACATAGAACACTGAAAGGCACAGTAGCTAAAATATGCGGAGGGAGGAATTATGTCCTAATAAAAATGGTCGTACTCTTCAATACAGGGGTATTCAGAATGATTAGTTTGAAGGAATACCAGCTGCTGCTGCCTGAAATTCACATGGGAAGGTGTCACTGACATGCCACTTTCACTGCATGAAGAAAATTGGTTTCTTGTCGGTGCATATGAACTGCAAAATTCAAGAGGGTGCCTACTAGGAACTTCATGAAGTGAAGAAGTCCCATCTTTGAAACAACTTTTGTCTTCGTTCAGTGTCATAAGTTCTGATGGAGAGTAGTCGTGCAAATAATAAGAACTCTGTTCTTCGTCTCTGCAATGGCTAAGTGGTGGTCTCCAGTTTCTCAATGAAATTGGAGTAGAACAGAAGTATTGATCAAGTGGCACGTTAGCACCAAGTTGAAAAGTTGGAGGAGATGAAGATAAGGTAGTATATATTCCACTTCCTGTGTTTGGTGACTGCCTTCTATCAGATAATTGGATTTGGCCAGTCTTTGTCCAGTCTTCAATAGTTATTCCTTGTTTAAGGGCAAGATCTGTCATCTGCTTTTCATCAAGGCCTAAACTGAGGAGTAAATTCCACAGATTCTTTTGTGTTTCCCTTTGATTGTGGATTATTTGATCTCTCATCGCTATTTCAAGCTGAAGCTCAGTATTAGCAATTCCCTACATGCATTGCAGTAAACAAGTGAGGTTCAAATAATACACCAATATTCAGACAAAATTACCATACACAATTTTGCATATGGATATATTTTTTTGTTTAGTTTCATTTGGGCTTCGGGCTTCCAAGTACTAGGAGGCAGCAAACGAGTGAGTGGAAACATGGACAAGAAAATTGCAGAGAACATAATGCATCTTGTTGTGGAAACTGGATAATTAATATATCTTTTTTCCGAAACTGAACTGGATAATTGATACATCTTTTTTGTAAAATTTAACATGTGTTCACCAGGAGCCTGTATTGACTCAGAACTCTCAAGTAAGTCTTGTTTCCATTATTGCTAATAGCTTCATCAATCATAGCTTGGAGTTCACACCTTCGCTTCTCATTTGCTTCAATTTCCTGTCCAATTTACAACTCCCAATGTGTTAAAGAGAAAACCAGAGATTGGATAATATAACCTACATCAGTAATACTTAGCCACCTTCAGATAATTGTTACTGAGCTCATCATTGTCGCGAATATTATCAAGAATGACTTGGCGTCTGGCTCTAAGAGCCCGCACGACTGCTCCATCCTTTTCAACAGCCTGAAAAAATGAGGAAATACCCAACAAGAAAAACATTCTTGAGTTTCTTAATATAATATCAGATCTTCAAGAAAGTAGAAAGTCATACAGAAGTAAAAAGACGACAGCACTAGTGATCTTTAAGGATTGAATAGCAAAATTATGAAGTGCCTTGGATCAGAAAAGAAATGAAGGAACGATATAGAAACAAATGATTAAGCGCTGCACTTTCAAAATCAGAGTAGACGGACCTTAGGGAAGTGAACATCCAAACAGTTTAGTGCATTCATACCAAGGGAGTACTAGACATGTAATAGAAACTTAAGAAGAAATTGCAGCTGCTGATCTAATACAAATCGTTGTGTGCAAGATAGATAAATGCTTGGGTGATACACATTAAGTGCCAGAGAGAAGCATATAGATGTTTGGCAAATAGATGGTCCTTAGACTTAGATCAAGTTAAGAACACAATAATACTTAACCTGTTGTTTTGCGATTGCATCATCAAGATTTTGGAGTTCATTACGGTTGCTAATATTCATCTCCTCAATCTCAAACAAAGCCTTCTGTAAATTTATCCTCTCCTGGACATTTTCACTTGTTTCATGGCTCAGCGTGTCCAGCCAAGAAAGCTCGTCATCTGAGGCTTTTTCAGTAGGCTTGGCAATTAGTTGTGTTTCTTTGTCAGCTAATTCCTTCCTCAACTGGCTAACCTCAATCTACAAGGAAAAGCAACTCCCCTAAATATGCATGATTTTGTAATGTCCATACAAATAATGCTACAAAAGTCAACTTGCTTACTTGAAGGCTATCAATCATCCGTTGGTAATCTGAAACGTGAGTATTGATAGTTCCAATGTTTTTCTGAAGAGCATAACAATGCAGATCAGAACTGATGAGCAACAGCTACTGGCGTTCGTATTAACTTGTAAAGAAAACTCAAACAGAATGACAGATCAATATCTCAAGGCCATGAAACAAACAAACAGCCCCAGATAATAAAATTTAGAAACGGAACACGAATCACATCGCATATAAAGCTGCTGTTTTATAAATTCTTAGAGAATATGGTGATTTATCCCAAACCAATTCCAAGTTGAAAACAAGCTAAATCAAGTACTGCACTCCTGAATTGCAAACTGGAATATCCAAAATAGTTATAGCATTGTGATCAGCAATAAGCTTATTGATGAAACAATTCAGCCACAATACAATAGTTTCTCAGTTGAATGTCAACGCTTTTACCACTAGTCACACAGGATTGGGCCATACCAGTAAGCTAGTCCAATGATTTTAGCAAATCATCACAAAAGAACAAAGTGGATTTAAAAGGAAGTCAACCCCATGCAACCTCTACCCTATCCACAACCATGTGATGACCCTTCACCAGAAGGACAGCTACATGAATCTAGTGATGCAGTTAACTTTTTCAGTACCAGGCAAACCAAAATTAAATGTATTCTTTTAAAACTTTTCTTATTAGCTCCATCCTTCTTCCTCCGCAGTTCTTAGTGACTGCAAATAGAATCATTCCTTTGCAATACTGGACCACAAAGCCATCTTTAATACACTGAAGAGTGGAACCATCTTAATGTATTTATTTCATTGGATAAACATCAGACTGGTCACCTATTCAATTTTACTTTTCCTGTTGCACTACCTCCCATCCATCCATTCTCTATCCAAGATTGGCTGTAGATATTACTACTTCTTTATTGCAAAGTGCTAATCAGTACACCTTAAAAAAAATAATTAGCAAATGAAGACTATTTTTTCTGCTACTATGGGAAGATCACATAATAAAAGATGGGTCTGACTTTTACTATGTAATGCACTAAACATCAGAATCAAACCTGTTGATCTTATTCTAGTAAAACTCTAGTGTACTTTGTTAGACTAGTATATTGTAGTCGACTCTAACCTGAATGTGTGTCTTAATTTCCTTCGCTCTGTCAGCATACTTTAAGGTATTCACAGTATGGTGATACTGACCGACAGCTGGTGATATGGTGGCAATCATTATTGTTTGAGAATTACCACTCAGAGTACTTTGTTAGACTAGTATATTGTAGTGGACTCTAACCTGAATGTGTGTCTTAATTTCCTTCGCTCTGTCAGCATACTTTAAGGTATTCACAGTATGGTGATACTGACCGACAGCTGGTGATATGGTGGCAATCATTATTGTTTGAGAATTACCACTCAGACCATCTTTCAGAATTCGTGTCAATTTACTGCAAGAAGAATCAACTAAACAAGTTAGCATTAGGAAAAAGATTCACCACCAATATAACAACCATTCAAGCACCTGTTGCGGTAAGGAACATAAGCTAGTCCCTTCTTCTGTTGTTTCCCCAAAGCGTTTATGCAGTTTGCCAAAGCAAGAAGAGATCGATTAATGTTAGCACCATCTCTCAACTTTTGACCTCCACTATTTGTCTCACAAGCTCGTTCACTGTATCAAAAGTTTCACATATAACTATCACCTTTCTATAGCTCATGCAAGGAAAAGAAGAAGAAAGAAGGAAATAAAGGGCAGACCTTCCAGCAAGATCCACAAGTGCCAGTTTTCCTCTTATAACCTGATTAGAGTATTTGTCTCTCTGTTTCCTAGTCACAGTAATCTCCAACACTGCATGAGACCTGCTCAGAAAATATCAGTATTTAAATACCATTAACAAGGTGATGTGACCAAAAAATTGATTTAGTTGTAGATTCTCCGTCATCTTATAACAAAGACACAGAGTTATCCAGAACCAGCCCCCTTTCTTTTAGCTGTAACCATTATTGGCATCTCATGTCTTATAAACAATGGCAAGATTCAGTTTTATGACTGTAAAAGAAGTAAGAAGTCTGCATCCAAGTCTTCTTTCCCAAAGAATCATGAAAAAAGAAAAGAGGAAATATATTTCATTTTTCTGTAGAAAGCTAAACAAAATTTGAGGAAAACTAGGATAGAACATTAACAAAATCAAGGTTACTCACCGTGATGAAGTTTCATTGACCTCTGTGCTTTCTGTTTTTCGCCTGCTGTTGCCCAAATTTAAAAGCTCAAGGATTTTATCAGCTGAATTAACCTATTAAAAGTAATGGGGTCAGGAACAACAGGAAAGGATCTTGAATCACTGGAGTAGAGCAAAAGTAATCAACACGTAAATAGTCATTATGTAAAGAAACTGTGAGGCCAAAGAACAAGTGAAAAAACAAAATAGCCAAATCAACAGATGAGGAGAGCATCACAGCTGCAGGAAGTATATCTTTTCACATCAGACCTAAAAATAACTGGAAAAGCAAGGGGCACTTGCATTAAGAAGTATGAAGCAGATTGTTGTTACTTATTTTCATCATATGGGCACTAAAAGACTTGACGGACAGCATCTTAAAGGCACCAAGAAAAGAATATCATGAATACGCAGTGTCACACCATTGGGACTCATAAAGCTATTGATTTCAAGGGAGTTCTTTAATTTAAATTTTAAAAAAATTGACCACAGATGCTGAGTCCAACAACAATAACATGCCCAGTGTAATCCCCAAGTGATGTATAAGGAAGGTAGGATGTATGCAGACCTAAATAAAGTACTAAAAATTAAATAAAGGGTTGAACCTTGATACATCTAAGCCCAGGAACCACTATTCCTTGCTCTGGATCCTCTCTGAGCTCCAAGTGAGCCGATGTCTTCTCAAGTAAGTCATATATTACCTGCTTGTAACATATTTAGATGTCAAAAACATTGCCTAGATAGCTTCAATCTAGAACTGCTTACACCATGCAAAAGACATCAAACCTCATTATAGACTTCAAGGTAAGAGCAAGTAACTTGAAACACGTCAGAGCTTTTGTCATTCTTGATAAGATTGAATATTGTGTTAAGACTTAGAACCATAAGTCCAGGGTCATCTTTAGTTCCAACCATTGTATATGTTTTTCCACTGAAAATACAAACACTTGTTCAATATTAAGATTATCTTATAGAAGCACTCCAAGTTCCTCCAACTAGAATAGGAAAAACAAAAAGATGAAAGTACAAGAAGAAAATAAGAAAAGGAAGACAAGCTACTAATTTCGCTTTAAATAAATCCCACAGGTGATTATTAGCCCAGCTAAAACCCAGCAAGTTATATTTTCTTAAAATCAGTAAAGAGAATTATATATTAAGGAACAAGCAGTAAACACAGGAATAACTCTTCTAAGTTTTTAGAAGAGAAGATCATTGATATGGCCTGAATGGAAGCCTAAAATAATTAAATGTCTATAACTTCCATTAAACGTCACAACAAAGTAAATCTTCATAAACCAATCTCTGCGTTTCACCTAAGTTTTTGATCTAAACCAATCTTTCAGTGCCATTAACAAATCAAATCTCTCCTTGTATTCAAAATGATCACTTTATAGCATTTTGCACCTCAAATTTAGCCATTCACCATCTTGTTGAAGCAAGATCAGACCAGTGGTACTTGATGCTAATACATAGTTAATTTAGCACTCAATTTTTTAAAATTTCATATCTATCAGGTCTACATTCCAAACTCAGAAGATTAAGAAAAAAAGATTCAAAAACCATAGAGAGGTATAGATATTCTTAATCCAATGTTGTATATACCTGCCTGTTGAGCCATAAGCAAAGACAGTTGCATTCAGGCCTTGAATAACCCCAGCAATTGTAGACTGGATACCTCTCTCATAGACGCACTGAGATTTACAGCATCAGAGTTTAATTAACGACACCAGATGAGAAGGCATATATTGCCATGGTGCATACTTTAGGGAGACGATAAAAACTCAAGGGAAGCAAAGCCTAGAAAGAAATAACATGGATAATAATAAATACTTGCCAAATTTGTGGATTTAGGTCCAAATGCAAAATCAAAAGCATATCTTCTTTCTTTGCTACGATTCTGTATGCGATCTAAGTAATCCTTTGACAGGTCAGGATCCAGAATAACAACCTCCTATATTCATCATTGTTGTCATGAATTACCAAAAATTAATGCTCAGGTTAGTCAATCAACTGCAAAATGAATATACAATGCTTTTCATATAGAAAAATAGAATCATCAACTCCACAACTACCTTATCATTGTTTACTCTAACTATATCACGGCCTCCTTCTCTATCCGTCAATGGCCTACATTTCACCGCTACCTACATCCACCAGAATGATAGCAAAATACACATCAACAGTTGACTAAACATTCAAACCATGTAATGCTAAAGCAATCCTGAATAGAAAAACGTTACCGAAAGGGTAGTAGCTTTCCTTGCAGCTGGAGCTCTAATGCTTGGCATATTTGACGAACATTTGCCTCAAAACTTCACCAAAGGTTCAAGTATTTAGCAACCCAAACAAGCTTTCTTTCAATTTTCAGACCTATTTTCTAATTTGAATTCCGACGATAAACTACTACTTGTAGCTCACAGAAATTACTGACGTTTCGCTGAGACTTCGATAATCAATCAAATACAGTTTCCAGCGAAATGGGTAACCGCAGTTCATTCAAACAAAGCAGATTTCAGCAAAGGAAGATGAAAATCTCTCGAGAACCGAACGGAAAAATTGAGGAATATATATATGCAGATGATTAGGGACAAATATCAGAAGCGAAAATCGGAGGGCTTCCTCGAGATTAAAGAAATAAATGTTTGTTACTCTCCCGAAAATCGTTACATATATCTTTGATACAGTAAATTTATTACTAAAGGGGACCACCCTCGTCTAATGGATATGGAAATTTTAAATCTTTTCAAATAAAATTTATTTAAAAAAAAAATAATTAAATCTCAAAATTTTAATCCTGATACATAAATAAATTAAAATGAAGAGAGTAATGTGTAGTTTAGTGGACTGCAGTAAATGATTTTCCTTTAGAAGGAAAATTTCCAAACCTCTAATTTAGTTAACGATGGTGACACTTGATCAATGTTGTGTTTGGAGTTTGGTTGAGACAGATAGGGCATTTTTGGAATGTTGTGGGACTGGAAAGACAATAGAAAAGTTTCTACGTTGCTTCTTTTGCAGAAATTTACTTTTTGGAATTATGTGCGGACAGAGACATTTTTGAGTTTGGCAAGGAAACTTTTCAATTATAAAATGATGAGAAGCTTTTTGAAGTTTGAGAATATTTGAATTTAGACCTACCAGCTTCTTTAGTCTCAAGTTTTGAATCCATACAGATTTCTTTAATTATAGTAAAAGAAAGGCGTGCGAGCCACATTGGCGTTGCGCTACACGCAAACACCCAAAGGGACGAAAAAATTTAGACGAGAAATCCAATAGATCATAGTTCTTGAAAATTGACAATTTCTATTTTTACATAAGAAGAAGAGATCAATTAAACTAGTGTACTCCTTTTTCAGATTTGGTAGTATTTGTTTGTTTCGTAGTACTTCATGTAATTCAAAATAAGTAAAATGTCATTTACAAAACAAAATAAGTACTGATTGCGTTCGTCCAACTAATTAATTTATTTTATGTTTGATTGATTTAAATATTTTTCAAATGGTTTTGTTCCCCCAAATTTAAGAAAAGAGACTTTCTTATGTAAAGTTTAAAAAAATATACTTTTCCAAACTCTCTTTTAACCCACCACTTCATCCTGCCTGAAATTGGAATCCAACTTTGACCCTGGACACGACTCACCACTCACATGACTCGAATCCTGAGTAAGAGTTGGATACTAAATCAAAATTAAGAGTCGACTTGAGAATCGTATTCGAGTAAAGGTCAGCATCAAGAATTGAGTCTCAAGTCAAGATTGGGAGTTGGATTTTGTATTGAATTTGAGATCTCGAGTTGGGTTTAAAGGTTGAATCTCGAGTTGAATCTCAAATCAAATATTGGGTTAGGTTCAGGTCTCAAGTTGGATCACCAATTATTCCTTGACTTGAGGTCGGGAGTCAAGTCCGAAATCGGGATCGGGGTTGAAAGTTGGTTCCTAGTCGAGTTTGAGGGTTTAGGGTAGGGTTCGAGACTTAAGGTCAAGGTCGTGAGTTTTGATATTCATGCTTCTAAAATATAACTAAATTATGCACTTAGTAAAACACTCAGTTATTTATGCAAAGGATCAAGAATCAATTTTTACTTAATCTTCCTTCTTTTTTATTATTAAATGGTACAGTACGTTGAAAAAAATCTTAAATTTGCTTCTGTATCAACTATACTCGCCAATTGCCAAAAAGGCAAACAATTTTACTCAGAACCTTTCCATTTCTTTCGTAGTCTCACTTTATCTTTCCAAAGTGAAGCACCACTTAAGTATTTTCTTTCTTCCATCAAAATGTAATACTAGTAACAGTTTACTATTTTTCTCTTCACCATGAAGAACAAGATGCAAGTGTCATGAAGGTAGGGTTGGAAGGTACATGTTTAATGAGGATTACTGACTCACTGGTCCCAACACAACGAGAGACAAAAAAACACAAGAGGGACAATCAAGAGATAATTTTGGATCTATCTCAGTTGTACGTCTTCTGCAAACATCATGACCAAGTACATCTTGCTACCCAAAGTGCAGAGGTATATTTACATATAACCCCTCAAATGCCGCCATCCGCCAGTTCGATCTCCTCTTAAGGAATTATTAATTTATAGAGCAAGTTGAGCTGAATTTATGTAATAAATGACATGTTATTCTTTCGTCTAAAAACGTTACTCATAACCAGAATCATGTCACTTTCGATGGTGGTCCTATGGCAAGATTTTATTTATTTCAGTCCACCAACCTCAGTATTAGACTATCAGTGCTGAAATACAGTGAAACGACGGCATATTTAAAGCAGAAATAAAGACGCAAAATGATTTAATTCTAGCAGCAATAAAGATTTACTATGTACCGGTACACCAGCTAAGCTCTTAAATATACTCATGCATCTACAGAGGGTTTTTTTTTCTGGTAATATCTACAGAGTTAAATGATGGTATCCCACAACACGTTGCCTGGTACAATTTGAATCAAGAATCACAACACATGCAGATCAACATTCCCATCCATTAGTCGTGCCATCTAGAGAGTGCATTCTTACCAAATTGATGATATAACACACAGCAGATAATTAAAAGGGCACATTGTCTAAAAATTCATTTAATGTATACTGAATTTCTCTTTTAGGCGGGGGCAGGAGATGGGTCTCATAGAAGAGCGGAAAGAAATTTTGAGAACAACGTGTTTTAGATGTAGTCTGTCATATCAATTATCCAATAGAGAGAATTCAATTATTCGTTACAATTGGCAGTGCCCTCAGTTGTGCGACTAAACCAATTACTCTGGAAAAAATAGGCATTTTAATCATTCTTTTCTCAACTTAAACTAAAAAACGTCCCCCTAGACTGCATGTAATAGGCACCCAGACGGCATGGACGGAGAGATAAATACGTGAGATATGTAAGGAAAATCTACTTTACAAGTTCTTTGTTGTTGTATATGCAGAGCTATGGATGTCACAGCACTCTGCATCCTGCGAGAAATCCCTTGTCATGCCATCGACAATCTTCTTGTCCCATTCTGACGGATTGTTCTTCTGTAATAACATGACATAAAGCAAGATTTTTTAATTAAATTTTCTCATATTCACTAAGTACTTTGGGCACGTGGGAAAGGGAATGGATGCAGAGGCTAGAAACACTTCGCAAAACTCAAGTACGTACAAGTTCATCAACTGCTTGGTTCAGGGGCATATTGGAGAGGGCATCTTTGATATAATCAGAGAACTCGGTGCGTCCAAGATCGCGATCCAGAAAGTGCCGGTTCATCCAGTAATTTGATGAATGAAAGACGAACTTCCTCCGCAGGCAAGGGAATAACAAACCTTACACAGACATTTTCAGCTTATTTTGCATTCATCTTAACTAACCCAAATTTACAGTCGGTAAAATCCAGTAGAATAGGCATAGCTCCACATCTCATGGTCTTGAGCTACAGATATGAACGGAGAAACATCAGAGCATTATAATTTCAGGATCTAAGGAAAAACAGACAGATTAAAATCTAATGACACTGAAGAGAAGCAAATATGATGTCAATTTTGTGTCATTAATAACGTTCAATTAATTGTGGAAACCAAAGAATAATGCATGTATCAAGGGTGCTCACGTATTGATAGTACTTTCAAGATTTTGCAAACCCTTCTTCACTTGTCCAACCACGCATCATATACTGATGCAAAATACGAAGGGGCTGAAACTAAAAGTTGTGGCTCTTCAGTGGGCAATGAGATCAACGGGAGCACAGTTGGTGGTAAACGATAATCAAGTGAGAAACTGTCGGAAGCAACAAATATGTCTCCTCATAATAGAAGGTTACAGTATTTCCCAAGGCAGATATGTACACTGAAGTATTGACAGCCACCTAGATCAGTGAATCAACATGATTGCAAGATAAATCCCATCGTGTGCCTGGAACAAAGGATCATTTAGATAACTGGAAGTTGGGAATAAGCCGCCCTCGTATTTAAGGATGTCAATTCTACTATGTGATGATTGGGTTAGGCTTATGTTTTAGCTGTCAGTGTCTCTTTTAACTTGAAGACAAGGCTTCAGACTTCCATAGCATTCATATCTACTCCTTTGAGTCGTTACAAGATGGAAGGGTTTCCCTTCTAATTAAAAGAGCATGTTATTTATGTTCCCACATTAGTCCACAAAAGATTGCAAAAGATAGAATTTTGCAAAACCACTTATCAGTATTTGGAGTACTGTGTCATCAAAAGGAGGACATAGCATGATGTCAGATCCCGCAAGTACTAAATGTGCTAAAGCTTCATCATATATGTTAAGCAATCTCATGTTCTCATCCTGTGGTATTGAAAGATTCAACAATACGTTTAGTTAGACTATCTTGGGTAATTATACTTAGGAATGAAGGTAATCATGTGCCCTGATAAATGAAGGGTTACAATACCTTGAGTTCCTCGAAATACTCCAATGCTGTATTTAAACCAGGAGTTTAACCTGAGCCCATGAAGACGAACTGCACGTCACCAATTGAAATTCTCATTGGTCTAATAAACACGGGAGGAGGACAAATATAACAGAGATAATTTTTTGGAGTAATTAGCTTTCCAAATAGAACTGCAAAACTCACTGAAAAAATCAGCAGCAAAGCTGAGACATCAAGAGACAGAAATACATAGAACTATGACTTATTTGCGAAAAAAGCAACAAAAACTATCCTCAGTCCCTAACAAATTGGGGTCGTCTATATGAATCCTCAATGATCAAGTTTCTCCATTAAATTCATCTTAGGCCAAAAGTACTACGAAAAATAAGTACTAGAATTTATTTTATTTGAGGAAAGCAACACCAAGCTTATTCAAAAGAATGACCTGAACACCTCTCCTTGAAGCCATCCAAATAAGCGTCTTGGGTTATCCAATTCAATATCAGAGATGTCTGAGAAGATGCATCCTACCTGAAGATACATCACTAATAAGCTAAACATATGATGATAGATAAGTTGAATGCAATATTAAATTTGAATAACAGCAATGATGTCCGCATCTGGACACACTACAACAGACAGATGCCTTAAACAAAGCAAGACATAATCAAGAATCCATAAGAGATTTCAGAGAAAGCAAGAGAAGTGCACTTCAAATTGCATGTCATCAATCTTCCATGGAATAGTACACCAATCTTCCATGGAATAGTACCTAAGGAAAATTACTAAGAGGAACCATAACGTTCCGAGAGAACATTTGGTATTTAGAACTTCCTATAAGGCCAGCCAATAGAGTAAGGGACATAAAATTTAGCGGTAAAACAGACATTTTACCCAGTTCTATTAAGTACACCACCTCTGTTCTCCTTATCGGATGCACAGCTCAATGTCAATCCTACGTGAAACTAACATCATCAGTATAAAGTGAAGAAAATGTTTGTTTTCAAATTTCCAGAAACTTCACCCCTCAGCTACTTTTTGTCCAACCTCAGTGGTACTTTCTCATATCATAAAATATTAATTATGTCCCTTGATAAGTGGCAGCACATCCTTAGGCAGACTGACTTGGACAATTTCATAAAGAAGAGATAATATTTGAGAAATCCCCATCATAGTGTATGGTCATATATTTTTGGCACAGTAAAACCTACAAGAACAATGGAAGCTTTCTCCTGCAACCCCAGAAGCTGCTGCAATGAGACTTTGAAGATAGATTTTCCCTTCATATTATCTGCACTATAGTTTTGTGGAAGAAACTTATCTACTGAAGGATTCCAAGCTGAACTGTCAAATTCAGGAGGAGAAACTACTAACTTGTCCCTACAATTAAATTGTATTAACAACCGCATAAACACCAGAGGAGAAACAATCCTAAAAGACAACTGATCCGTTACAGCAAGCAAAAGCATCTCCGGAGCCTCTAGCAAAGAATAAAACTTGCCAAAGAATAAGAAGTTCACAATGGGCCTTAATTGTAAAATGTTGAAAAACACATACTTGTGTATGGTTAAGGTGGGCTCAAGACCATGACTCGTAGCATGAATTATCTGCCCTTTTGTTTGCATGGATGACATTATAATAACATTGTTGGAGTAAACAACTCCAGCTTGGATGAAGACAAAGGAGCAAAATGTTACAAGATGCTAAACGAACTCAACTTTGTCTGGAGATAATCCGTTGAACGAGGAAACCAAAAGATAAATAAACATGAGAAGTCATATTTATGGGCGAATGTTTAAAAAAGCATGGACAGGGGAGTTCCTGTTGCCTGCTTTTAAGTTCAAACACTCTCCAATTACCATGTGCAGTGAAATATGAAGTAGGAATCCCTTATAATGGTGAAATACAAATATTCCACTTGTGCGACCAAACAGCATCCAGTAACTGTGCAGTCAAGCATCCAATGGAGGAAACAGTTAACAGGCCAGAAAGCATTAACTACCCTTCAAAACATTGACAAGATGGGACTTGTTGTTATCTTGCAGACGGACAGAAACGTTGTAGTCCGTGAGGATCAAGCCCACATAGAGCTAACTTTTCAGGTTGCTCTACACACTGACACATGCAATCTTCAGAGATTGTCAAGAGGCTTGGTGCATTTCAAAACCATTCTAAGAGTAACATAGTCAATGAACGCATGAGGTTCTTTCCTGAGACTCAAAGCTTTGACATGTCAATATTATCCTGGTACCTCCAAGTCCCTGTAACCACATTGCATACAGAAAGTCAAGTTCAACAGAAACAGCAATTGCATAGTTTTTGCTTAAGAAATATTACAAAAAGTGCATCATTCAGAGGAAGCAGGACTAGTTGCCTGAACCGTTATGAACAAAATTGAATTGAATTGCATGTGGAGCAACACATTTTAGTTTACAACCGCATAAGAAATAGATAATAAGACCCATCAAAATTACCAGCAACTTCACTGTAGTTTCTTCAAGTTCCCGATTGAACAATAAGGTCAAAGAGGACATTCACCAATGAACTAAGCAATCAAATGCACATCTACTAAAAAGTGAGTAGGGCTTGGAGTTAAGGATCTGTAACAAAGCATCGTTGAGTAAGTGACTATGGAGATTAGGATTGGAGCTACAAGATTTTGGGAGAAGAGTGGAGAACAAATGATGTTACCCTTATGGTTGTGGATTGTGGAGGAATATCATGAAAGAATGGGTAGAATTTAGTAACATTATATCCTTCAGAATAGGATAAGTGGTGAAGGATAACTTGTTGAAAGATGAATTCATTATATCCTTCAGAATAGGATAAGTGGTGAAGGATAACTTGTTGAAAGATGAATTCTAGAGCATTTACAGGGTATCATGCCAAAGGGAATTGACAATCTAGCAAATTCAGGGGATACCAAGTGAGGAGCTCTTTTGGGACTTGAGATTCAGAAGGATTACCATGATTGAAAGGTGACTGGGTTTTAAAGATTGCTAGCTTTGCTTCATAAGCAAGCCATGCCAGTTGATAGCCTCGATGCTTTTAGGTGGAGTTTGGGGAATAACGAAGTGTTCTTTGTTAAATCCTTTTATGAGAATTATAGTTAGGGAGGAAACGTCCTTCCATTTAATTCGATATGGATATCTAAGACATCGAGGAAGGTGTATCTTTCACTTGGTTAGCCACTAGAGGGGGGATCTTGGCAAAGGAAAACCTTGGAGAACAAAAGGTTGTTAGCATCATTGGTGTTACATGTGCAAGGAGGCAGGTGAGGATGTGGATCATATTCCTGTACGTTATGATCTTGATGAAGGAAAATCATGAAAAGCAGAAGGTTGTTAGGTGTTACATGTGCAAGGAGGCGGATGAAGATGTGGATCATATTCTTCCACAATATTCTTCTACATTATGGTGGAATATATTTAGTTGGTTTGGTATCTCATGGGACATTGATGTTATCGTAAACCAATTGATGTTCAGCCAGAAGAGTAGGAAGAAGAGGAGAAGATGCAGAGGCATGGAATGTCGTTTCACTGGCATTAACGTGCTCTTTGGAGAGAGAGAAATGTGAGAGCTTTTGAAGGGGTAGGGATGAGTTTGCTCGGGTTTCAGTTAAGGAGTAGCCTATGATCCCTTATTTTCTTTTGGTGCACCCATGTTGTACAGAGAATCATTATCCTTTTATTGGTTCTCTACTTTTTTTGCTATGCCTCTTGTATACGGCCAATTTTGCCTTAATTGTAAAAAAGCTATTTACTTAATCAAAAAAAAAAAAAATCAAATGGCTCCACGTTGAAAACAAATAGTGTGACGCCAAATCCATCTAACTAATACTAGTAAACATGAAGTAAGAAGTTAAAGAAGCAAACCTGATTTACAAAAACATCCCAAAACAGTGGACCAACAATAGAGGTTCCCAAGTTGTGTATATGAAGCACATCCAGCTGCTTTCCTGCTTTAACTATACAATCCAATGAAGTGTGAGAGAAGTAAGTGAATCTGTCATCAAATGATAATCCAGAGGAATTTGTGAAATTACATGTCAGTACTTGAAAACTGAAGAATTAAAGTAAACCAACAAAAATGTAAGCCCGTGCAGGAAGAATAGATCACAAAACACCACTAACGCTCCAATACAGGTGACCAAAGTAACTTCCTCAACCAGCTGGCCGTCCATATTGTACAGAGATTGAGTGGGAAAGAGAGAGGGGGTAGAGGTGGGAAAGAGAGAGGGGGTAGAGGTGTATACAAACACACTGGCCACTAGCAGGTGTTTTTTTCTAATTAAACTATCGGATCTATGGACATAACCTATACTTGAAGAAACCACCATCCAAACTATACTTAAATCTCAATAACATGATCTTCAAGTCTTTTATTGCTACTAGACAACATGGACAATTCAATGAGGAACGGGGTATTGTTCAAAGTCATGATACCTTTATTTGCAATTTTTGGCCTCATTTACTCCTGTCCTCACATCATAAGGATTAGCCCAAGAGCAATTTAAGCAACTTTCTAGGAATTATATCTTGTTGAATAAAGAGAAAGTCAGTGGAGATAGTTGAATCTATTCTAAGTTTATCATGATACGGCCGCAACCCATCCAGTCTAGTCAAACAGTAAAGTATTCAAAAGCTAGCCTCAAGCAATTAGGAGTTTGTTTGGGGTAGAAATATAAAGAAGTTCAGCAAAATTTAACAACTTTGCCGAGACAAGTCATTCTTTACCAAACTTCATCTCTAAACAAAAAACGAACACTGACATGTTTTCTATCACTGCTACAACTTCAAAAGAGCTAAAATGTTGTCTGGAGTATGTTGTTTGTTGAAGTCCTTTCCAGTTAGAGTTGATCAACCTTAACCAAAAATAATTACTATAATAAGAGTTGACCAACAATATCATGAAGTAATACAGCTCAAAGGCTGCATTCTGAGAAGCTTTCGAGTTCTAATCACATTTTATATCAACAGTGTGTTCCAAAACAGACATATACCTCCTAAATCAGATATAAAACAATGCATAAGAACATATCAAGTCTAAGACATGCATAAACAACTGCCATTACAGCATTTAAAAAAGAAGGGGGGAAAAAAAAAGAGCAAGAAACAAGTGAGTAGCTGAGCATCAAATGGTAGTCTTGCAGAGAGAATAGGGAAGTACAAATTAATTTATCAATCAAGTATGCATCAAACCAAAACCATATGGGATCAGCAACCAGAATAATGGTAAAAGTACATAATTAGAAAAAAAAAATTAGAAAGTTAAAAGTTTAAGAAGGGGAGACGATAAGAAGTATGAAATTCGTATCCTACTTAATTCAATTGTGAAGTAATCAGAATAGAATTAACCAACCGTTCAAAATCATTTGAGTAGCCATATATGTTCTCACGGCTGAAAAATGACGAATAGTAGAGAGGTTCTACAAAAGTCATTCCAATGCCACAAACAACCCTGTATAACAAATAATGCAAGGTTTACTGCTGTTAGTGTCAGGATAAAGTTTGATAGAAACAGTATGATGTAGGTTTAGCGACCAACTCATCACTCCCCAACTGTAAATAATATCCATGTTCTTCACCAGTTAACTTTATCAAAAAGAAAATAATATCCATGTTCTTCCAGTTCCCCAACACCACCCTCACCGCAGAAAAGGAAATAGATCATATATATTTTTTTATACTTTCGAACTTAAATACACCAACCAGAAACTCACCCGGTCCAGATTCTGTTTCCATGCAGTTGACCATTAAAATATGAATGGAACTCCGCTTCAACTTCTCGTAATCCATGAACTTCATTTAAATTTAAGGTAGCATGCCTGTATCTTGGAGGTGGGAGCCGGAGGGGTAGAGGTAGACCGAAGAAGTACTGGGGAGAGGTGATCAGACAGGACATGGCAATACTCAACCTTTCGGA
>JAABOM020000049.1:26724263-26734592 GCA_011800125.2 Solanum clarkiae | reverse complement strand
GGGTTTTAGGAAACAGCCTCTCTACCTCTATGAGGTAGCGGTAAGGTCTGCGTACAATCTACCCTCCCCAAACCCCATTCGTGGGATTATACTGGGTATGTTGTTGTTGTTGTAGCATGCCTGTATCAAATTTATTCAGCAAATTTTACTTAATTTAAAACATCTCATCGACCCGAACAGAGTAAACATGAAGAGGCAGCAGGCATAAGAATAGTATATGAATGAAAATGTATGCATAGACATACAGTTCACAGAAGCTGATGAGTTCAAAACTAACATATGTCTAGAAAATTGGTGTAATGAGATCCAACATGAACACAGGTGTTAGTTCTCGTGGAACTTCGCAGAGAGTACCTTTAAGTAACTAATGTAACAAGGTAGAATTACTTTCCAAAAAAAATATAATCGAAAAGATCTTTATTAACATGTATCCCATCTCTTTTCATCTATATCTGAATCTAAATTGCTTCTTTTAACGCCTCTTGAGATAATAGTTCCAGAAAAGCATATACAAAGAAGTTGCAAGTGCAAATTCACCATAAACCAACCAAAAACGAATGGCAAAAATATTCTTGATTACTTGGGTGAGATAAACTCGACCAGATTTCCCTTTAGCACGAGATAATCCGGATACATATGATGCCAAAGATCCAACTGATACCACTGGTGCCATTTCAGTACAAATGTGGATTACGTGGTAACCTGACCTGAACATCAGTATAAAAAGAATAATAGGAAGTCCAGAAAACTCAATTGCAATAAATTATCTAGTACTACTAGTGCACATCACCTGGGGTAGTACAGTATATGGCAAACTTCTAATAACAACATTGGATAGAGGGAAGAGAACAAGCTGGGGTAGAGAGAAGCTATGAGCATATTGCTGTTAAAAGCAAACAAGCTGATTCAAAATTTCAAACCATATACCAGAAGAAAAATTCTAGTTCACCTGTGTGACATCTAAATATCTTTCAGGTCAGTTTCACCTTTAGGATTAAGAAAATTTTAACAAAAGATAGATTACTAGATGTTTAATCCAAAGAACAAATCAAGCAATGAAGTATTTGGGTGAAAATTGTTAAATAAATACTTCTGAAGCAATTAGACTTCTGCCAAAAGTTTGCTTCTAAAATCGTACCTGCCAAAATTAGTCAACATGTTGAAAACTTACTTTCTACTTTTCCCGGGGAAGTGACGCAGCTCTACCAGAAGCCCAGTATCCTGTTTATGCATTATCTCAGAGAAATAATCAGCTACACTACCTACTGAATCCATGACCAGCCTTCTAAACTCTGATGCCTCCTCGCTGCCAATAAAACTAGTCAGCACCATAGAGTCTATCCTTAGTAGTAACTCGGCTCTGATTGAGAACTTTTCTGCTTCATGAAACCAACAATGGGCTCTTGGTTTTACCACCACATGCTAAAATTCTTCGTAACATGTGCCAAGAATCATCAAATTGACTAGGATAAGACAAAACAAGAAGATATCAAAATACAAGAAATCAAATAAGTAAATCCATGCTAAGTCAAAGGTTCTGACCATTATATCTACAACCTAGAGCATGTAACAGAAATCACTTTATATGTCCTGAATGGCATTTGGAAAGTCCTTTTTTAAAACTCTCAGACATTAATCTTCTGTTGAAATGGATAACAAGACCCAAACTTTTATAAGTTGGGGAGATACGACATAAGATTACATATCCTGCATAACCTAAACCTAGCACTTGTAAAGTATATAAGTTGGGGAGATATGACATAAGATTACAGAGTCTATAATTTAGGAAAAAAAACGACAAAAATACTGCAGTAAAATGAAAACACATAGTAAAGCAAGATCGAAGCAACTGAAAGAAAAACACTGCAATACCTCATCACTGCTCTGGTTTCCCAACCTATGTTTCAAAACAATAGAGTATATAGTTACAATAAACGGAAAATCTTCCATCACACAGAAAAGCTAACTTAGATGGGAGGGAAGAAGGATGGGTCCGTGCTCACCCCAACTGCAAAGGTCCATTACACTCTGCATTCTTTCTTCCTAAATAAGTCAAAACAAAACAACTTTCAGTAAAACGAAGATAGGTTTGATTTAATATGAGGTATGCTGCAACACCAAGTTGTACTCAAAAGGGCTCAGAGAGCAAGCCACCATTTAGGGTTAACTGGGACGCTTTTCCTTTTTCCCATTATAATGTGCAAAGAAATGAGATTATGGTCGCTGGCTTACAGGGTAAAGCTCTTGAATCTGTTTCTTCTGAAACCCCTCTATCATACGTTTCGACAACAAAATAAGCATAACGGGAACAGCTTGGCTATATATATCATTATGGTTTAATGATATTTTTACTAGTGTTTTCTTTTTCTTTTTCTTTTTTTTTTTCCAATCTTCATGCTAGAGAACATTTCCCTGTTATAAACTTTTAGGAATGCCATAATCTCACTTAAACAAGCAACAATTAAGCGAGGGAAATGGAGCCAAAATTACATTACCTAACGCAACAGATAAAAGGAAGCTCGAAAAAGTTTGGCATGATCTCCATCGTGATGGATGAACTGGAAAGCATCTCCGTGATCATTTGTCCGTTTGTTGTTATAGTAGCGAGTGTGAATAGCTATGATATTCATTATATCATTGTTCAAATTTTGACAATTGGATAAACAAATTGAAAACGAACTATGCCCTCCAACGAAGCATTTTTTTCCTAAACAGAAACCAACTTGATTTCTGGCATGAACCCAGAAGTCAGAATCCAACCCGTCTTTACTAAAGCAAAAAACAATGAAACATCAATGATTTAAAATACGTAATTATTGAAAATTCTCAAACCAAATATTTGAAATTAACGCAAGTTGAATGTGAGTACTCCAATCAGCACATGTCATGGCAAAAAATAATGAAGCAGCGAATAACTCGACACGTGCTCGTGTACCTGAGAATTTTCTCACTATTGGCTTGGCTGACAGGGAGCATTAAATTATTGCAGCCGTAGAATGTTCAAAAATTTTCTGTTACAACTGCTTAGGCTGAGCCACAATGCTCAATAGATACAAATCACAACTGGTAAGTTAAACAAGACGCAGATATTCCTGTACAGTCACACAGGCCCTCTTCGCAGCCCCCCACAAACCTATTACTTTTAAAACCTCATATAGTATCAAAAATAATCTTTCCCGTCATTGATGGCTCAACTTGCGCTTCTTTGACTGTTTCCTCAACCGCTCCCTCCTTTCTTCTTCTTCTACTTCCGGAGTTCTTCTTCATCCTCTTTCTTTGCTATTTTCACACTGGAGAACAACAAATAAAAATAAGGTCAGCATTCGGCATCCTTCTCTTGCTAACATAGGAGACTATTGAAACGAAAATGTTTTCCATAGAAATGTCATCTTGGAAAAGGAAAACAAAGGGGTTATTTACTTATTTTCTAGTGCTTGGTAAGTAAGCAAGAAAATATTATCCCAAGAGCGTTCATATGTTATCTAGCAAAACACCAATAGAGGCGGTATGGGATGGAGAGGGGAACGGGCGAGGGATTTGGTAGATGGGAAAGAGATAATAATTTGCCACTTACACAACTTTGTTTTCCCTAGTACATTAGAAAAGTCACTTCCCTCATCTTTTCACTAACATTTTGACCAACCAAAGTACAGGAAAATTGGAAACCATTTTCTTCCTCCATACCAAAAACACACCCCTAGTCTAGAAAAGTTGCTGGTTGTCATTAAAGCAGCTGTCATTGATTTCAAAATTGTATTAGAAAAATCCATTTCAGAGCCAAACACAAAGGAGGTTAACCATAGGTTTTGAAATTACTGTCCCCAGATTTTTCCTGTGTGTTGACATCACAGTGAAACAAATAGAAAAGCCAAAAGGACAGTATTTCCCCTCAACTTCACCCATGCTGTGTGTTTGACCCTCTATATGAAAATGCATAATAAGATTTCTTTATTTATTTTTTTTTAAAAAAAAGGGACTCTGAAGAAATGCCTAAACTTGGAGAAGCCTTGAATTTGAACTCCTATCCCCATAGATTAAGTGCATGCATATTTCTAGGCTTGAGAGGGCAGAGCTACAGAGGGAGTGAATTGCTTGTCCTAGAAGATCCAGTAAACTTGGCACTAAGCATGACAAAAAAATGCTGAAAATAAGTTTTGAAAAAAAAATACGAGACAATGTCACCAACCTTCGTTTTTCTTCCCTCAGTATGTCATCAAAATTAGCATCCATATCACTAGTATCATCCTCATCTTGATACCTGTTGGGATTATATCTGCAGAAAAGACGATACTTTCTCAAGCCAACAAAACTAGATGAAATTCAACACTAAGCATTATAAAGCTAGCAGCATCTTGCAGTTATAACTATATCCCAGATCCCACCTGAAACGGACCTGGAGGAGGCGTGCCTAAGGTATGAAGGAGCAGTCCGGAATTCTCTAGAATCACCTAGAGAAAGCAAGGTCTTACAAGAAAACCTTAGGCCATTCTAGAATACTCTAGGCTAGGCTAGAGTTTCCTTTGCCTTGTAAATATCTTAGATATTTTCATGGAAGTTTCTAGGCCAAGCATTTATAGCCGTTGGATCAAATTGATCTTGGCCGTCCATTTCTAGTTGGGGCAACTATAAATAGCCCTTAGGCTAGTCATTTTAGGCATCCAGGAAATCAAGTAAGCATTCAAGCATTGTAAAGAGCTTCCAAGTTTTCTTAATACAAAGTTCTTTCTTTGTTCCTCCAAAAACAAAGTTCCTTCGTCGAGTTTTCATAAGCTTAGTCTTTTCTAAGTTCTGCTAAGCTTCGGGAGTTAGGCTGACTAGCAACTTGAACGTTGTAAGTTTGCTAGGCCGCACGGATCGTTAGAATTAAAGTACGGTCTCGTGACACCACCTGTGGGATATGTTGTTTAATAAAACTATATCAAGTAAAGAACCATAAGACAAGTTTTATCTATATCAACTGTATCAGAGAAAAAGTTAAAGTCCATTATAAGTTTTCCAGTCTCAAGAACCCTTAGATAATGAATAAACTAAAAGAAAGATACAAGGAATAAAATGATTATCAAAAATTAAAATAAGAAATAATATCTTTTTCTTAAAAGAAAAAATAGGCAGAATATGTACCCAAACATCCTCCTAATCATAATAATAGCTTGTGCTCCATCATCTTCTTCATCATGTCTCATCAGTTTTCTTGCAGGGGGCCCATGCTCCAAAGAACGAGTTGCATCTTTCAATCAAAAGGTCTTCCTGCTTTAGTCAATCAATGCAGAGGTACCTCGCCGATTTCCAGATTCAATTTGACTAAATGATTCATTTTTTAGGAGGCAGTTGCTTTATCTGTTAAGTCAAAAATCAGGACCAGCATATGTCTTCATCACACCACTACAAACTACTCCCTGTAACACCCAACCCCCGAAGGACCCAAACCAAACCAAAATGAAGGGTAAATAGGCCTTCATTCTCTGCAAGATAAGGAAAAGATAAAATGGATACCATGAAAATGAAAATATAGGTAAGGCCTGAGAATTAGACGACACCACTGCCTGTTTCTGCACAATTGGCTTATGTTTGTATGAAGGATCAGCTTGTTTTGGTGTCAACTTTGATTTTCCAGACTCTAGTATTTTCTTTTTCTGTACCAAGGATTGCCTTGGAATAGAAGGTTGCAACTTTAAAAAAAATTGGCTTATGCAAAGCAGGCACAGTGCTCTTTACACCTGATGTCAAAACCCTCTTGCCGTTTGGACAGTTTATGATTTTGGAAGGCACTCCCAAAGGCCGGCCAGGCCCACTCCCTTTACTACTAACCATTTGTTTCCTGGAATCTAATGCTAGTTGAGTTTGTTTACTAACAGAAACTGATTTCTGAGTCAACAGCTTTGGTTGCATTTGACTGCTTCCGGTTTAGGTTTCCGTACTTCACGATCATCTAGCAACTTCCTCCCAGTACTACTTGAAGATTACTTAGTGCTTGGTGGTAAAGCTACTCGGTGCAGCTTCAATATCACCCCGAAAAAAACATAGAATAAGTTTTCTATAAAGAAAACTTGATTGGGCCCTGAGCCAACAAAATAAATGGCCAGATTAACTATGACAGAAAAATGCACCAGAATTAGCAACACAGACTTTATGAGATAGAGAACCTTTTGATGGAACAGGAAGTTCAGCATCATCAGATAATAGAAATGAGTAATCTCTTGTATTTTTTAACATCTGCGCCTTTGTTTTTAACTGCAGAAATTCATATGGCAAAAATAGTTGGGCATCAGCAAAATACAGAGAGGAAATCAGAAGTAAAAGACAACGAAAAGCAGTACAATCAATTTCCACTAATTAATTTAATACCCCATTATTGATTTTTGGTGCATTGTTGCTGGTACCAGATCCCGATCCTGTGTGTTTTGATCCAGAGCTCTTATTCTTCTGCGAGAACAAAAATGCAATGTAACAAATATTATTATATGCCACTGACATCAATGGAAAGGTATGTATTTGCCTCGACGCCCATAGGCTCCAAAGAAGATAACAATTAACCATGCAATATTGGCATGTAATAGAATAGATTAGGCATTGCAATTTTTTCATAGTGCAAAGGTGGAACTAAAGCTGTTGTCTTAGTATGTACACTCTGCTAGAGTGGACTTTACTAATATGGTGATGAAGCCTGAACAAACAAACCTTGCTGAAAAATAGATTTTACAAAACTAAATGAAGCACAGGCATCTTCATATGAATTAAAACTTGATACATACAGTGTGGTTTGATTTTCATGACTTTTGCTGCCAAATTTGGATTCTCCAATAGCGACTTGCTTTCTTGGATTACTCTTTGAGCAATTACAGGCTGTGAAGGTCCAAAGAAGGAACCATAACTGAAAGTACCAGAAAAGAAACGGGGAAGTGAGACCAACACCATAAGCTTCAAAACTGAAATCAACTGACTTAATTATATATGTATATCCCCACCAATAAATATTTAAAGGGAGTAAGAGATACTTTTTCATGCAACTAAATAAAAGAGCTGCGTGGTGCACAAAGCTTCCACTAGGGTGGGATTTAGGAAATGGACAAACCACAAGGGTCTACGGTATGCAGCCTTGCGCTGCATTCTGCAAAAACTATTCCATGAAACTAGAAACAAGATGGATATATAGAATTATAGTTTTTTAGAATATAGAAATCAGATTTTTTGCAGAAGTCCTACTTATCTTCATTAATAAACAACTTCAAAAGAAACTAGGCAGAAGGATGCAAATATATATTCCAAAAAAGATACATATATAGACACCCAAAAATCGCCTTGACATATCGGTTTGAAAAAGCAGCAGAATTCCATGCATGAGACAGAACATATAACTAAAATTCAGAAATTTGCAAGAGACTGCAGAAGAATACATTCACACAAAATTTAGATTCAAAATCAAGGAAAAGTACCATATCGACAACAAACAAAGGTGTCCAGAATCTGAAACGCACTAGTGGTACTTACTTGTCCCTTGGCAATGCCTTTTTAATTTCACGGGAAAGGCCGTTAGCAGAACCTAAGTCTTTCTTCCTCTGCTTCCTGATATCTTCTTTCAGTAGTTGTCTCAGCTCCAGGTACTCCAACAACTCTTCTGTAGGCTGCTGGGTATCTTCCTCCTCATATTCTTCTTCACCACCCTCAGCCTCTTCACCTTCCTCCTCATAGTCATCCAAATCTTCATACTCCTCATATTCCTGAATGAGCACAATAAAGTTGTCATATCAAAGCAGAAGATCAAAAATTCAAAAAATATTGGAAATTACACAATAAAAATTAAGTTACATCTCTTTCATATCCGCGCATAGCTGTTCCAGTTCAGCCAATCAAATTCTCAATAACTGACAACCACCAACAATCAGAAGTCCTGAAAAGAGAGATATGTGAAGTTATGACCACAGAGATGGGCGCACAATGGTAGTCATACAACTTTTTCCACCATAACATAGTAAACAAGAGAAATTCTGAAACTTGTTCCATTTCGACATTCGTTCACACCAAATTGAGTGTGTGTGTGTGTGTGTGTTGATGGTAACTCACCAAATTGAGTTGATTTGCAGAAGACATAAGCAATCAACATCTACCAAAGATCAGATATTGAAACAAATCAGACATAATTATACAAACATCAAATTGATGGAGAATTTTTGCATCCCATGGCCTTTCTCTTTGTCTCTATTTTTTTTCCTCCTCCTCCACAGAGCAAATGAATTATTAATGACACCAAATTTTTCAGAGTTTCTTGGTCCGTGCACAACATTTTTTCTGGATGCAACCGAATCAGGATATTTCCATTACTTAAGATGATTGGACATACTCAAAACACGTAAAAGGATCAAAATTCTGGACTCTCATCCACCAAGAGCACAAAGGACCTTGAATGATTAGAGAAACCTTTTTTATTGCTAGAAGCCTTAGTTTTTTTATGAAGAACAAGAACCCCCAAATTGTCAGTAATAAATATCAAAGAAGCCTACAAATCCAAGATATTTGAAAAAGCATTACCTGAATCGGTCTGGAATACTGAAAAACACCAAACTCAATAATTTCACGAAAACTTAGAAATGGATCTTTATTTATTTTTTATTGTTAGAAACCCTAGTTTTTTTATGAAGAACCAAATTGTCAGTAATTAATATTCAAGAAGCCTACAAATCCAAGATATTTGAACAAACATTACCTGAATCGATCAAGAATATCAAAAAAAACACCAGTGATTCATTCAAGACTCAAAAATTTCGTGTAAACTTCGTAGTCGATCTTTATTTTATTTTTGCAAATCGAGCAAGAAGTCCCAAATTGTCAGTAATTAATATCGAAGAAGCCAATAAATCCAAGATACTTGAAAAAAAATTACCTGAATCGATCACGAAAATCGAAAAGCACCAGTATCTCATTCAAGAATCAATAAAATTCGCAAAAACTTAGTAATGTATTGTTTAAATAGATCTTCCATACCTGAAAACCCTAGTAGATCGAGTCAAATCCGACGAAGAATGCCGAAAAAGGCGCAGATCGGAAAAGAACAAAGCGAAACGGTTCTTGATCCAGAAAAAACGCCACAAACGGGGCCAAGTGTAACGATCCGGCTTCGTTGTGAATGTGAAGCAGTGGATGATATAGACAACGTAGAGCTGGAGGAATGTCCCAGAACAAACGGAGCCAAGTGCTATTCCGTAGCACGGTATAGCACGGTTTCCACATACTTGGTGGCTTTTCCGTAGAACGGTAGGAGAAAAATGCATACTAAGGGGTTGCGTTGGATGTATTTATTCTTTTTTTCCCGGGGGCAATCAATGTTTCTTTGTTTTCGTTTTACCCATGGCGGTTAAAAGATATTTGACCAAGCCATTTTGAGGTTTTGTTTGGGATGAGAATGACCTTAAAAGAAAGGAAATCTCAACAGACCTTATTCATTTTAAAAACAACAACAATATACCCAGTAAAATCCCACAAGTGGAGTCTGGACCTTATTCATTTAAAAAAAAAAAAAAAAAAGTTACTCCCTTTTTTGATTCTCGGAGTATTTGAAAATAGGAATGGTTATAAATATCAAAAAATCTAATCAAATTAATTTACTTATTTTGAATTTTTATTCAATATTGATATTATTTTTTTTTAAGTTCAATTCTTTAATTTAATATTTAGTATAGGGGTCTCGAAACTTCGATGCATCGAAGAATCAAACTTTTATTTTAAAAAAAATTAAAAATTATATATATATCAATTAGCAAGTAAATCATTCATGAAACAAGTCAAACTAACAACAAATTTATAATTCATATAGTTAACTTGAGATATTATTTTTCAAAAAAATTCAAACATAATTTTTTACTGATTTATGTCATGTCAAGGATGTTTTCATGTTTTTTTTTCTTTTTTATAATTTCATTACTAAGAAAATAAACAAAAGTAAAACTTTCAACAGTTCAACAAATAAATTTAAATAAATCACCAATAATACTACAACAACGAAAAAAATATTATATTAGTATTTGAAAAAGATTATAGCAACAAAAAAAAAGATAATTGCCAAGATAATTTTTAAAATAAAATGCTCATCTATCTCCACATTTACTAATCATTTCTGATAAAAGATTAAGGATAATGAGAAAACCTGAAATAAGTTGTTTAAGGTACATAATGCTATGAAATATCTACCACATCATTTCGAGGCACTATTATCTAAAAATTATTTATGAGAATTGCTGGCCTCGGTGGTCGAAAAAACGAGGGAAGCGAGACTGCGATGGTTTGGACATGTGCAGAGAAGGAGTACCGATGCTCCTGTTAGGAGGTGCGAGAGGT
>JAABOM020000049.1:26706332-26722640 GCA_011800125.2 Solanum clarkiae | reverse complement strand
ATTACTTTTTTGCTTATATAATTGGTAACGTTTATTCTTATAAAAATTAATATATTATTTTTTAATTAAACAGATCAATATATATTTATATAAATATATATATATTAATTAGAAAATCAATATTGCAAATTTTCTTTTAGTTCCAAAATTCAATACTACAGTGCATTATCTCTATAATAAATATATAATTAATATCCATATTATATAACTCTGTCCACCTGCCAAACAAGCCTTAGGGTTCTTTCTAGTGTGATTGGGGTTATTCAGACGATTAATCCTATCATTTTACAACGTCTTCATCAGATCTGGTCGTCTCTTTTATGTATGTATCTCCTTCATATGCTTTTGGTTCTTCGTTTGATCGGTCGAATTTATTATTACTGTTATTTTTTATGTATGTTTTCGTATTTGAGCAAACTTAATTTGGGGTTTCTTTTGATTCATTTCTTGGGCCTAAAGTCATTGCTTCAGTGGCTTTAGGGTCGAGCCGCTTATGAATGAAATTTCTCAGTAATCATAGGAGCTCTGTTAATTGGAAGAATTTCTGCTGAACCTGTATAAATTACATTGGATTGGGTATGTTGTGCATTAGGATCATCTGAGCGCAACTCGGGTGGTTATTCAATTTTAGGTCAGTGGGTGCATAATTACACCTGTTTCTCAGAGTGTGACAAAGCATAAAATATAGATATAGTTTAACCGGAAGTTCTTCTAATTCTAGTTACCGACCTCTGTGTTTGTTTAGGATTAGATGTGTGATCTAGAGTTCATCTAGGCGAGAACATCTAAGTTGGTGCCCCTCGGGCTTTACTGTACTAGTGGTAAGAGCATAATACCTGATGTGTGAATCAGGCGCACATCATACTTTCGAACCCTGTCATAAACTTATGACAAAAGCCAAAGAGTTTATGTTGAAAAGGGTGGAGGGGTGGACGAGTCTTGAATTGAGCATTCATATTCCTCAGGAATTTCTCAATTATAAAAAAAGAGAGAATATCCCAGTCACTTAAAAGATAAAATATTTTCGTTTTGGGATGTTATGGGTATAAAAAGAACAGTAGGATAACAAAGAAGTCATATACTTATTTTCCTTTTTGTCCTTGGGCCACAACTAATCCATTGAAGTTTATACTGGATCTAGTTGTTAACATGTACTTTTCTTGAATTCCTCCTCCCAAGCTTAAAAGAAATCTTTCATTTATATCAAGTGATTCAAGTCAGAAATGCTTAGGTACTGCAGCAACAAAGTTGATATTCCAATCTTGTTGAGATATGCATCTATACTTTCCTTCCTTGAAATGGCTTTTGGACATGTGTTTTTTCTCATTCAAACATAAAAGAAATCTTTTATGTATTTCATGTCAGAAATAGTTAGTTACCGAAGTATTAACTGAACATATTCCAGTTTCATTGAAATCTGCATCTGTGGTCCCTTCCATGAAATGGCTTATGTGCAAGTCATTAGAAAAATATTTACTAAGAAGGATAGTACCCCCAATGTTGAGATAATTCTTTTACTTATTTCATGTCGAAAATAGTTAGTTACTGAAGTATTAAGCGTACATATTCCAGTTTCACTGAAATTTGCATCTATGGTGTCCCTTCCATGAAATGGCTTATGTGCAAGTCATAAGAGAAAAAGTTTACTAAGAAGGATAGCGCCCCCAATGTTGAGATTGTTGCATTGGATGAATGTGGTTTAAATGCAGCACCTGAACCAATCTTGTGATGTCATTTCTTATCTCTTCTATCAATTAATGTAATTCTTGCAGATTAATTGATCAGGCTGAGTTGTTTTACTCATCTTGTGATTTTAATCGTGCCCGCATAGGCCCTTGGTATTTCTCAGTTATAGAAGGAAAACAAAATGATGGCTAAAGTTCTTCAGACTATTGGGTATAACAGTGAATATGCTATCTGTTTGACTATGATAACTAATATTGGGTTTCTTTTTTTGCTTTCTTCTATTCAAAATTATAATGAAAAATTATGCTTGAGCTTAGTACATTGTTGTTGTTGTAATCTCCAAACAACTGGTGAACGAACTTTATACGTAGAACAATAAGCATAAGCAAAGTTAATCAAAGTAAAGAACACGCTTAAGTGTGTGCAAAGTCATATTCCACCAATTTAAGAATTCTCATATTTCTTTTTCTCCGAAGTACAACATAAGTGACTTAGGCTGCATTCCAAACCCTACATCTTCTTTTCCTCTTCTCAATACTCTCAACTATGCACCAAATACTTCCCTATTTTTGATATTCCCTAATTTTTAGCATATACTCCCTTTGTTTCATTTCTGTGTTGTACTTTTCTTTTAGTTCATTTAAAAAGAATGTCTCTTTCCTAATCTGGCAATTCTTTAATTTCAAAATTCCATTTAGCATGTTTATGATAAAAAAAATTAAAGGACATTTTAGTACATTATACATTTCTTTAATTAACAACCGCAAGATTCAAAATTTTTCTTTACTTTCTTAAAACTCCATGCCCAGACAAACTAAGGCAAATTAATTGAAATGGAGGGAGTATACAGTTAGCGGATGGAACAACGACTGATTTCGAAAGACATTCAAGGTCAAATTTGAAGTGTTTAGGGTGGCCTTATTCTTATACTTCCTATAATTATATTTTTAAGGTCACTTTTGTGTACCTCGTATATTCCACTAATACTCATTACCCTCATCATTAGAGGTATCAAGTAAACTGTAACTTCGATCAGTAAGACTTGGGTAGTATATACAAGATAACTCATAGCATATTTTTTCTAAACCCTAGTATAAGAGAGCTTTGCACGACGCTTGTCACACCCACTTGGAGGAAAACCTTATTTTTAAGGTTTCGTCTTACAAGCACAAGGATACACTTGATGGAGGACAAGTTTCTTGATTGTGAGGAAGGGTTCCAACGGACATCAGATGGTGAAATAGTACATATTACTTTATTAGTGGGGAGTCGAGCGTAATTTACAACGATGAGTTGAACATTGAGATACAACAATATATTTTGGACTTGTCCTTCGTGGTAGCCGATGGATTGCTCAACCACTGACATCAACATGCAATATTTGTAAATGCAATAGTTTCACAGGGCTTTTCTCATGATAGTTTTGAAAGTCTACGGTGGGAAGTAAAAGAAGTAGAATTTTGAAGAGAAAAAGCTCCTAACTAAAATAACATGAGTACCAGTTCCGATCGTCGTCTAGGTTTGGGCCATCTTGCCAGACTTTTCTTTTCAAAATTTTTAATTCTAGAAGCCAATCTAGACATCTTTACAAATGACATGTCCAATATATTAGTTTTTGTAACCTTCGATTGACATTCTATGTGGTTTCTATTTACTACCGAGCACTATGTCCATATATATTCAAAATGATATTACACTCAAAACATGCTCTGTCCTTGTGTCCCATGTGATTTACGTATTAGAGTGCTGTCAAGAATGTTCCGTATAGTTATTCCTGAGTTGCCATTATTTCAAAATGATTGTATTTAAGTTAGGCACATAAGGTAAGGCCTTCAACATGTGGAGGCTTGGTGGTGTCTATTATAGTATTAGCCTTGTTCTAGTAGTGTCTTGCTTTTAATTTCTATCATAGGGTCTTCGAGAAACCACCTCTACCTCCACTAGGTAGAGATAAGGTCTACATAACTTTACCCTCCCTAGATTCCATTTGTGTAATTTCACTGGGTATGTTGTTATTGTTGTACCCAAGATGTGGCCTGGTGGTCAATGAAGTGGGTTCAAGGTTGAGAACCGTAAGGTGTCTGATTCAAAATTTTGTGTAATTGACGATAAAGTTACCAATACCTATAGTGGGAGGTATAGGTAGCACGCATTTCGTGAAATTAGTCGAGATGCGTGCGAATTAGATCAGGCACCAAGTTATATTGAATTAATCATTAACACTTCTAGTCTAGATTAAAGAAGTGGGAAATCAACTGGCTTAGTTATTAGACCCTTTCTGTTTAAGAATGTCCCTAAATGTTTTTAAGTAAGATCTACTGCAAATAATGATGTTGTTGGTGAAATAATAATAATAAGTTTCTCGTAAACTTGATTAACAATGTATAAGTGGTGTCCGTTGTATAGGAGTGTCAATAGGCACACAACATGGTGGAACAAATATAGAAATGAGCGAAAGAGCTCGTATCGCACGCGGAACAAAATCTATTCTCAATTAATGAAAAGAGAAATAATGTTGCAAATCTGAAGGACTTGAATTTGTAGAACAATGACAAAAGCTCAAAGTTTAGAGTGGGATCCTGGTTGCAAAGAAAGTCACATACCTCTTGATAGTGGGAGGGTTGCACTGTAACCGTCACCTTAATGATGAACGGTGTTTGAACGATCCTAGAGAGTAGTGGTGCCAGAACAATTGCCAAAAAAGAGCGATGTGTGAATGGTCATTATGGTTGAGTGATGCACGGATTATCGTCCATAGAGTAGTGGCATTGATAACTGAAGATGAGAGCACCAAAATCAAATGGAGGTTGTCACATATGAGCCAACATCACCCATCGGCAAAGCTATCAGAGTCTTTACCAAGATCATAAGGACAACGCGTAAAGTCAGAGAAGACTTATCATTGGCATGATTTAAATAACGATGTGCAAGAGGGTGCTCACTTATATAGATGTTGGGCTTCATACAATAAAAAACAATAACAACATACCCAGTGGAATCCCACAAGTAGGGTCTGGGGAGGTAGAATGAACGCAGACATTACCACTACCTCATAGAGGTAGACAAGCTGTTTTCTGGGAACCCTCGTCTCAATATGGTGTGTAATTAGTATTTCTATGCTATTAAGGTAAGTAAATATAAAGTATTTTTAGGAATCTTATAGAATATTTTATAAGATTTGTCTTATCTTATTGAATTACAAAAATTTAAATTTATAGGATTTATGAATTCTTGAGAAAAGAGGAGCCAGGGGGTCCCCCCCTCCCCCCCAATATATCCCCCTAGTGAATCAAAACTCGTGTCTACATTAGATCTCACCCGAATTGCCCCATCTACCCTCCCAAGAAAGAGTTTGGTGTCAAATCCCGGTTCGAGCAGGAAGAGTATGCCGTGCTAATGTGCCTAGGATAATCCACATCTCAGGGTCAGATGCCAATGAGCATATTGAACTATCCATGTGGCTGAGAGCCCTCACAACCTAGGCACAATGACACAATTATCAAGGGTGTGCTCTCCTACCGAGTTAATAGCCCATCGTGTGAGCCTCCCACAGGGGGCCCGCTGTACCAAAAGCAAGAGAAACCCCATCCCTCTCTTTCCTTTTTTCGCCCCCCATGTCATATGACACGCCCCGCCTAAATTTTGCCGCTAAACAGTGCTCAGAAACGTGTCCGACGCGCCTCGAAAGGCTCCAAGAACTCTCTGGAACTATAGCAACGATCAGGGCACTGTAGCAGGCATTGTAGCAATGGCTCTTTCACTGTAGCAAACGACCCTTAAGAAATTGTATATATAGGAGGGCCATTTTCATTTGTTAGGCATCAAAGGAAACACACAACTCATAGAGATCTTAGAGCAAAGCATTATATAGCTTTCATTTTCTCTAATAAAGAGTTCTTTCTTTGTTCCTCCAGATATTCGAGTTTCTTCATAGTCTTTTGCTTAGTCTTTCAAAGTTTTGCTAAGCATTAGAGTCAGTCTGACTAGCAACTTGAGCATCGAAAGTTTGCTATGCCGCACGGTTTATTGGAATTACGACTAAGTCCGTGACACGTAACACGGGGGAAACTCTAGACCCGTACACGTGATATTTTGACATTGAAATGGGCTGTTATCTCTTTTTGTTGTCCACGCTCTAGATGTCCAAGCGTGGGCATTCAATGTTATCGCTTTTGACATTTCTTGGACAATCTTCATCTCATAAACTGACTTTTATGGTGGATTTAGGTTCAAAAACCATTTTCTTAATATTTCCCATAGTTTTCTCGGGTTTCAAATTTTAGTACTTCAATGTGGTGATTTTTCTTTGTTGAAAAAATCTTCACATTCGAACTCCAGCAACTATGTTAATTTTTCCTTAAGCATCATATATAAGTCGAACAACTTCTTATCTTTTGGTCTATTCTCATTGCTTAAGATGACACCAAGCCAAGGATATCTGAAGCATTGATGCAAGGTAGATATTGTGCAAGGGGAGAGGTGTGTGTGTTTTCTCAACTGGCGAGACAAACTAGCTGCAGGTAAAGGTAAAAAATGAAGCAATTAAAATATTCCATGTCTAATTAGTTAATAACTATTAATGATCCTGTCTCCTTTCAGGTTCTCTAAGGATCTTAAAATTTCTTTCAGCTATAGCTAATTAGGATCTTGTGTTTCACACTGAGTTAAAGCTAGGTAGTTCGTTAGGAGTTAAATAATATTTGCAGGCACAAGCGCACGCAGTCAAGTCTGGTGATTAGGAACTGATGGATTCTTCATTTCCTTTTCAGAAATTAGAAAATGGAGCTGAGTACTATTAAAGATGCCTTTGATCGTGTCACAAAGAAGCAAAAGGTTGCATCATCAAAATCTCAAGAAGTGATGGAGCAGATCGGTCATGAAATAGAGCAAGCACTGTTGAGAATACAATCAACAAATGATACTGCATCTTTGAGTGAACACAAAGTGATTCTTAGTGAATTAAAAGCCAAGTTGAAGGAAGTTGCTCCACTCAGTCAGCTGGAAGGAACACAAAAAGAACTGAATGTTGCACTAAGCAAGTACCCAAAGCTCCTTGAGAAGTCTCTCAATCCTGATATATCAAAGGCTTACAGGAATGTTGGTTCTGATATCCATATTGTTAACCAGATAATTGCCAGCCATTTCTACAGGGAAGGCCACTTTGATCTTGGTGATTGTTTCGTAAATGAGGCCAGAGAATCTGAAGCTGCAAGCCAAAAGTCTCCTTTTCTGCAGATGTATCAAATACTTGAAGCCATGAGGTCTAGGAACCTGGAGCCAGCTCTGAGTTGGGCCACCATGAATAGTGAGAAACTTAAGCTGAGTGGATCTGATATTGAAATGAAGCTACACAGGCAGCAGTTTGTGGAAATTCTGCAAAAACGAGGTAGAGATGGAGCTTTGAATTATGCTAGAACCTTTTTCCCACCTTTTGCCACAAAATATTTGGCAGAGATCCAGAGGCTCATGGCCTGTCTATTGTGGGCTGGTAAACTGGATTCCTCACCGTACGCAGATTTACTATCACCTTCCCACTGGGATAAATTGGCTGAAGAGCTTGCTCGGCAGTTCTGCAATCTCATGGGTCAATCCTATGAGAGTCCATTGAGTGTGACCATTGCAGCAGGCATCCAGGGATTGCCAACCCTGCTGAAACTGATGAATGTGATGACTGGTAAAAAGCAGGAATGGCAGTCCATGAAACAATTACCTGTGCCAGTAGACTTGGACAGAGAATTTCAGTTCCACTCTATCTTTGTCTGTCCAGTGAGTCGGGATCAGGCAACTGAGGAGAATCCGCCTATGCTGATGTCTTGCGGGCATGTGCTATGCAAGCAATCTATTACAAAACTGTCAAAGAATAACAACACACGGCCATTCAAGTGTCCCTACTGCCCCACGGAGGTTGAGGTTGGTCAGTGTAAACAATTGTTCTTCTAGTATGAATTGATCATTTCAGTGTTTGTACTAAAATCTTCTCGCTACCCTTCTTTTGTCTGTGCTCTATGAACTCAATGATGGTACCTCTGACCATAGTGTTAATTGTGCTTAAGCTGCTTTATTCTATGTACTGTGGTAAATTGGTTGTAAATAGGAATTCTTTACCATTTCATGCAAATAATTTGAAATGCTAAGTCTTTCAATTCAAATATCTTCTTAGGTCAAAAAGGTTCTTTTTTGGAGGAAATAAGGTAAGTAGTCATTCATCCAAGATCGATTGGTATACGGGTATGAGATGAATTCTATTCCTATACTTGGCCCATCGTTCCCCTCTCTCCCTTTTTCTTTGTAACAAGTTTTTCACTGGTGTGATGTGTTCGATCTCCACTTCCAACTCTTTGTTAAATGCAAGTTTACATGGTGGAGTGAACCAAAATGTGATATGAACTCGAAGGAATGCCTGTTATATGGGTCCAAATATTGTTGAAAAACTCAAGCAATGGGTTGATCGACTGAATTGAGCAACCAAATGGGTGTTTGGAGGATAACTTCTGGTTCTAACACCATTTGGTCTCTCCTTATGGAGATGTTACTATGCTTTGGTTTGAATAATCAAAACAACCTTGGTGATTCCTTTATGTCTTTGTGAAGAAACACTTTTTATGGAGATTATATTCTTATGAAAATAATTATTTTTCTGGATAAACATTCCATGCAAGCATATGACCCTTTATGGAGTTTTTTAGTAGGAATATCTTCTTGATGATGTCTCTGTCTTTGTAAGTAAGAGTCAATGTGTTTGAGTAACCCACAGTTATGTTATCGTTCACACACTTGTGAAGACATGAAATTTAAGGAATAAATTTCCCTTTCAGGTATAAATTCCCCTCATATGAGTATATGAATTCTCTGTTTGCTGGGACACACCTCTCAAATAGTGATCTATAAGTAGTAAGATTGACTGTCATAAATAGTACTCCATATGAAAGCTAATCAAAACTTATTCTGAGCTCAATGCTAGTAATATAAATGTATTATTCCATTCGTTTCATATTAAGTGAATTGTTGGATAATTTTTGATATTTCAAAATAAGTGAATTATTCACTTTTCATGGGATATGTTGGATTTTTTTTTTCAATTTTACCCTTCGTTAATTAAGTTTCTAAGATTTGAGTTTTGTATGAGAAATAAATGATACATTAAATGAGTGTGTGGACTTTGAAAAAGATAAAAATGGAAAAACATAATTAAATTTTATTTTTGTTTCTTTTTCTTAATATGTTTGAAATGATCAAACAATTCACTTAATATGAAACGGAAGAAGTATCTTTTAGTATAAATTTTTAAAGTGTTTTGCCCCCCAATGAAATTTCCACTCACTTTACTCCACGACTCTTTGGATTCCGGATCTCAGAGATCTACAGTGTTAAATTGGTAAAAAAAAAAGAAGTGACAGCCCCACAAATAGATAACATGATACAAGTATGAAGACATAAAGTACAGCATAAATGAACCATATTGTAATTGTTTGAGGTATTGCTTTTCCTATTGGCTACTTTATCTTATTTTATTTTGCAACATATAGAGAAGTAAAAGTAGGTGTCTTTTCGGTTCCAATAGAAATGTTTGGTTTGGATTGGTAAGAATTTGCCTAAAAGGTAGCAGATAAAACATACCAACTTCTATAACCCATTTAACTATATATTATACTCGGTCCGTCCAACTTTACTTGGCCCCTTATACTATTTTGGGATATCCTACAATACTTGTCCACTTTATAAAATCAAGAGATAGTTTTACACTTAATTACTAATTTACCATTATCATTAATTATAGTCATTTCTCTATTATATTTTTCAAGACATCATATTTATTATATTCAATGGGTATTTTTGATAAAATTACTTTATTATTTACTACTTCTTAATTCTTGTGTCAAGTCAATAGGGATGAACTAAAGTTGAACGGAGAGATCAGAACTTACTTAATTCTCAAAAAGCTCTAACAAAGGTACGCAATTTCAGGAGAGGACCACCAAAAAAGTGAAAGAAGTACAGTAATAAGCTTTGTAGGCATCTGCGCATAAATTTCAATCTTTTTTTTTAAAAAAAATATTTGAAATGATGTTTGGATTTCAAATAAAATGAAAATTATTTTAGAAAAAAGTACAAGTAAATTTTTTATGGTGAAAAGTAGTAGTAATTATTTACATTCTTCTTTAAGCTTTTTCTCTCTTCCATGCTTCTATTTGCAAAAAAGCTCCCTATCTTTTTTTCCTTAGTTTTCACAAACGTCTAGCTAAAGTAACGTTAACGTGGAATTTCATTAAAGTGCATTAATAGATCCCTTATGCTTGCTAAATTTCTTGGGATTTACAAGAACAGAAGATTTATCTGGAAACTAAATGGAGTTGATGATGATTATTTGTGGTCCATCACTCTAACCATGTGATTAAGTCTCCCCACATTTGCCTTTTCCTATTGGGATTAGAGAGTGCATATTAAAATAATCCCCCTTTGTTGGCTCATTATCTTCCAATTTTATTTTCTTTGAATCAATTGATAGAGATGTATATCATGTCGTGTGTTTTCATATTCGGCAACAGTGTGGAATTCTCTTGTCTCGTTCTACTTCTTCCTCATCATGATCAATTATACAATGTAACATAAATTGATTTTAAACATAATATAATTAAAATTTTAAAAATATTCTATGTCATTCTACGTTTGGAGCATGATTTTTCTTACAAGGATCTTTCAAAAACAATTTTCCTATTTCTATAAGATAGTGGTAAGATCTGCATACATTTCACACCTTCCAGACCTCACACTAGATATGTTATTGTCGTCATCATTCTTTTGGTGATGAACAAAACAAGTGAAAATAATTTCCAGTTGTCATTATTGTGTGGAATGGGAAATTGTATTTATTTGGGCATTAAATTAGGCCTGGATTTTTGTGCAATGATTCATCAAAGAATCGTTGTGATTTTGGTATTCTCTGGAATTATTTGATGAGCAACCAGGCTCGGGTGCTGTGTACTTCAATCAATACATACTGTCCTTCATCAAACTAAAGTACAACAACAGTTGTTTTGCATTTATCATATACTAGTAATAAATATTATACAATGAATTTAATATATAACACCTACCTTTCCAGTCCCTATTCTTGACGAATTCCATCAGCTATTTTGTTTGATTCATCCAAAAATAATTTAACAATAAACAAACATATCCTGCATTTGTTAACCTTGAATTGCCAAAACCATTAGGAGAAGCAAACAAAAGATGGAGAGACAATTACTGACACCAAATTGAAGAAAGATTATTCTGTTCATCTCCATTTAAACATCATTAAAATCTCTACATTAAGAAAACTTTTGGGAGATAATAAAAGACAAAAGCCTTAATCAATCAATCACCCAATGTGGGGTACCCACTTTACCCTTTCACTAACTGTTGTTTTCCTCTGCAGAAAGCGCCGAGCCGTCGGGTACCCTTTGTCGTTTTTCTAGTCTTTTTTTTTTCATATGGATAGGCACTATATTTTTACTGACCTATTTCTACAATAGTAAAAAAGTAAAAAAAGTAAAAAAAACTAAAATCTTGCATCTTCGAAGCCATGTAAATCACTGACTCTATTCAACGATTTTCTCATGATAGCCACTTTAGCTAGCCGTTCAGCGGCTCTCCAAGCCGATGTAGGTGTAAGCGGCTCGGCTTTATCATCGTCTCTTTGTTGTACGTTTATTCTCCGCCGATGCGGCTGTTGAGGCTGAGACTGAGCTTGGTTTTGCCTTCGGGGATGAAGCTCAGCCAGCTCGGCTTCCAAGCCATGAACGAATTCACTAGAATTTGACTGAAGTAGAAGAGCTCGAGCGGATGACAACATGTGGTGCGCGCCGGTTAAGTCGTTTCGTTCAATCATTCGCTTAGACTCGGCGATGGCTCGGGTGGAAATGAAAAGATGTCTGAGCCGTTGGATATTAGGGGTTGATGATCGAACGGCGTGGGGACGTGGGACCAAAAGAGCTTGTTCTTTGCAGTATACGAGCTCTTGAGTTGATGGGTCTTTGTAAGAGCATCGAATGGACAATACATGGTGGGCCCCAATTGCTGATGTGGGAACTTTTAGTTCCACCAACGATTCCCTTTCTTCCTCGGCGTAGAAGTCGCCGAGCCGAAGTGAACCGGAACCCAGAGCAGCGGGTCGGTTTGTGTATGAATAAACCGCCGCTACTTCCGCAGGAGCTGAACCGGAGACGAATCCAAGCTGAACGCGAAGATCCAGAACGACAACGTTTAATATGCCTCCGATGAATTTTGTGAATACTTCATCGTTGGATTGGTTCAGTCCGATGGAATGTACCGGAATCTCCAAGTTGTTGAAGCGCGTGCAGGTGGAAACGATGGAAGATTGATTGGTGGAGAAGGTGGTGGTGGTGGAGCAGTCATTTGGACTGTCTGATAAGAGCATGATGCTAGCGACCGGGTTTCGCTCTCTGCGATCTTCTAGAACCTTCGCAGCCTTTTTGAGAGCGTCACTTGCACTGGTTCCTGTTCCATCTAGAGCAACAATGGCATCTACAATGCGACGTGCCGATCGTTTTCCGCTTGTTGTCATTCTCCGTAATGGTAAAAGCCGTTTGGAGGTTGTGGAGAAGGCCACAATTGAAAGCCGATCGGATGTGGATAGCGATGATATTACCAACCTCATGGCACGTTTCATCATTTGGATATTCTGAGCTTTCATTTTTCCACTAACATCAAGCACCATAACAAGATCAATAGGTGCTCTTCGTGCTGTCCTTGCCAACGCCGGTGGTGCTTTCAGCTTCAAAATTATCACATAAGTTTCATGACTCCGGCCAACAGATACAACTGCAGCTTCAGGCAATAATCTAGCCTCGAAGTTGGTAAAATTTACCAAACTCTCGTTCACCGGCTTCACGTTTGCGTCCACGAAGAATCCTTGGAATTCTTCAACCACATTATCATTCTCTTCATCGTACTCCTCGGATTCCGGTATCGGATTGAACCGAGCACCAGAAGTAGGAGACATCAGCGGCTCGTCATCATTGTACACCTTCAAAATAGGCCTTCCCTGAAAGTTGCTTTCGTTTATAAATTTGACATCTCTTTTTGCTTTGGGTGATGGAGAGACTTCTCTAATTGTCTTTTCTTCAACTTTCACGGGCTTTTGAGTATCGTGTATCGACAATAGAGGCAGCTCTTTCCACTCAGAATGGCAAACAGGACACACAAGGGCGGTCTGCTTCCTCAACAGAGCTGCAATACATGGGAAATGAAAACTGTGAGAGCACTCAGCCGTGAAAATGGCCGTGCCTTGCCCAGTCTTCACCGCCTGTAAGCATGTCCCACACTTTGTCTGGTAAACATGAAAAAGAGAGCAAGTCACATAATTGGATTCCACTGTGCAGAAATGTGTATTGACTGCAGAACGTAAATGAACAGAACAGCGAACAGTACTAATCAGTTATTCTTACCTTAGGAAAACGTAAGCTTGATTTGAGAAATGAAAAAGTAGAAGGTGAACGTGGGGAAGACGGCGTAGAGCGGTTGAACAACCTGGGGCTGTTTTTGGTTTTGCATTGAAGCTTTGGACTTCCAGGGGCTGACACCACCTGAGTAGTGGCGGTCGTAGGCGGAGCAGCAGTGGTCCGGCAACGGAGTATTGAACTTGAAACTGGCGGAGACTGGAAACGGGGCGTTGAAGGATTAGAGAAAAACCCAAATTTGGAACTGAGCCTGGGACTAGGAGTTGGGTTTGTGTTCCCTTGCTTTTCTTTATCAACTCGATCTCTGGGGATTGATGTACAAAAAGCTCTTCGCCATCCCAAAACCATTGTGAGTGCTCTGATTCCTGTCTTCTTTTTCTTTTTCTGCTTTTTGTTGTTTTTCTTGTTGTGATGATGAGATTTTAAAAGAAAATTAAAGAGAGTTGGGTATAATCAAACCAAACAGAGGAAAAAACATATTAGAGGAGAAGACAAAAACAAACAAACTTATGTTCACTCCCTTTCTTTGAATATAAATCCTTCTTCTTCCTTTTTGCTCTGTTGCAACGTTGCTTTCTCTTTCCGTTTCCCTCTTTTTGTTAATCAGTTAATACAGAAAAATACTTTAATGTGAAACTGAAATCCCAGTGAGTCTCTTTTATTGGATTGCAGAAGCTCTTTCCGAGGTGGGAATATCTTTTTTTTAAAAATAGGGGGGGGCCAATTTATTTTTTTTACCCAAGTGGGGATTACCGGCAAATGGAGGTTTGGTTGAATACAGGTTTTAGCAAGTCAACGTATTGGCTTTTACACTTATCTGCTGACTATTTCTATTTTCACGAATAAATAGGACTGCAACCATCTCTCTGCCATGAAATCTCTCTCCATACTATTAGCCAACTAGCATATTTTTTATCTCTTTCTATTGTTAGCTTTATTTTTTCTGCCTTTTCCCCTACAATGGATTTCACCTTTACATCTTTTTTACTCTTACCCCACGTGACTCCTTTGAGTACATTTACAAATTACAATCTCCTAGCATAATAATTGTTATTACGTATGAACTTTGGGATGTGAGGGTGACAATAGTATTTTTTTCAAATTATTTGAAGCATAATAATAATAAAACATTTTAAAACATAATCATACACAGTCATAATAGTGCAGACGGAGTGAATGTACATTGTGCCATAGCTATCCGTAATTATTTTCTGTAGAGTAGACCGTGTAATTTTAGAGGTAAATGGAGTAATGGCCATCCCATAATAATAGTGGGCAATAATAATTTAATGAACTTCAATAAAGTTGAATTAATGGAATATTATGCGCCCCCAATGTTATTATTCTTAGATACTGATGGAAATAACTAATTAATGGAAAACACTGATTATATATACTACTAACTAATAAATATACTAGCGCATAAATTATTTAAGGTAGTCAGCACTCGATGGTGCTTGTTGTACCTCTGATTTGTATTTCCTCATCATCTAATTGTTGTCGATCCTTGATTCGGCATAGATATTAAAAAAATAGTAACTAATAAGGAGTAGTATAATAAATATGATGTCTTGAAAAATATAATAAATAAATAAATATAATTAATAATAAAAATAAATTAGAAATTATGTATAAAATTATCTTTGAACTACAAATACGAACATTTATTTTAAATATACTGGACAAGTAAAAATAGTCTATGAGTATTTTTTGGTATAATCAGATTCGGATATCAGATCATTTCCTCCTTTAAAATCTACACCATTAACTTTCAATAATTAAATACTAAAAATAATAGGATTTTCAAGCCACAATTTTGAATTGTCCTTAGTTTCAAGAAATTCACAAAAAAGCAAATTCGCACTAAAAATATGCCACTAAATTTCACAATCTTGGCAAACCTATAAACTAAAGTTCCTCCGATTGTCAATCGCAAGAAATTAACCATCAAATCTCGACGATTCCAATGGATTATCGTATAAATCATTAAATTATCTTATCGCAAATCTTAACGATTGCCAAAGATTTGTAGCAAAATCCTAATAATTGATCATTTCTTGTGGGTCAACATAAACTTGTTGAGCAAAATTTGATCATCACATTTTGTTTGAATCATCAAAATTGTTTCAAACATTCTAGAATTTGACATCCAGCATTCTAATACTAGTTTTTACCCAAATAATATTTGGTTGATAAATTCAACTTAAAATATTCAAACTTTAATATATGCATTTTTATCTTTTTCCAGCAATCAAGCTAGGTAAAACCCAACAAATAGTGTTCGCCAAATAAAATTAAATTTAAGGAGAGATCAACTTTTTGTGAAAAATATATGCAGACAAACCGATGAAGAAATCAATATTGTTTTTAGGTTTCGTGGGGTTTTATTTTAAATATAAAAAGTGATAATATTGTATTTAAAGAACTATATGTCAATTATGAGAAATACAAAATATAATTTTCGAAGAAAAGAAAAAATCTAGGGCAATCTATATATAAAAAACTATCTTATAATGAAATAGTAAATAAATTTATAAATACTAGACAATATAATAATAATAATAATTATTTTATTTATTTATTTATTTATTTTGCCTTTAGTGTCATAAGCAGGAAGGGATTTAGAGGGTGGAGTTTACTATATGTTCTTAATGTAAATATTAAATTAATTAAAAGAGTAAAATTCTTCACACAATGTAAGTTGTCCATGCATATATTATTTCAACATTTGCCATGGACCTTCTCCTTCTTCTTCTTTTTCAATGACGTGTTTTACCGTATATAGTTTGGATAAATTAAAGTTTTAATCTGTTTTTAAAATGCTTTTTTTTTTTAAATCAAAGACTATTGAAAATAATTTTTTTTATTCACACAAAATAGAGGAAAAGGATCGGTCTACACGTCTTCATATGCCATTTCTTGGTCTTACAGATGTACTTTTCCAAGAAATGTACAAATCCATATATAAAATTTTAAAATCAATCAAGTTTTCTTTGATCAAAATCATGCTTTACGTGTTTTAAAATATTTTCAATTGTTAATTACTGTTTCTAATAATTATTTCTCTATTTATTTTTATTTATTCATTAATTTAGATAAAAATAAATTTTTATTTTTATTACGTTTAATATATTAAGAAAAATAATTATTTTACTCACAT
>JAABOM020000049.1:26691133-26706232 GCA_011800125.2 Solanum clarkiae | reverse complement strand
ACTCACATTTTTTCTTATTATTAATTATTTATTCTTTCAAATTATTTTTTAAAATTTAATATTAAATATTTATTAATAAAAATACTATAACAAAATAACTATATTAATCATAATTTTTTAAAAAATAAATATACGAAGTCGAGATATGATTAAGTAAAAAGGCACAATACACAAATTTGACCCTAAACTTGGAGCAAAATTATAAAGTGGAACTCAAACTTTCAACTTGCACAAATAGGTACTCCAACTTGTCCATTCCTGAACATTTAAAAACACAAGGTCCAAGCTGCCTAAGCGCGTGAGTTACACGTTCGTTTACGCAAACTGAATATTGACATGTCGCACTCCGATTTTACACGTGATATTCCTAAAAAAATATGAAAAAAGATAAAATTTAAACAAAAAAATTTTGAATCTTGAATATTACAATTTTAAATTTAACAAAAACATTGAATCTTGAATATTAAAATTTAAAATTTAAACAAAAAAATTGAATCTTGAATTTAAAAAAATAAAATTTAAACAAAAAATTAAATCTTGAATATTAAAATTTAAAATTCAAACAAAAAAATTGAATCTTGAATATTAAAAAAAATAAAATTTAAACAAAAAAATTGAATCTTGAATATTAAAATTTAAACAAAAAAATTAATATATCATACTCGACCATCTTCACATCCAAGAAACCAACGACTTGGATTATTTGCGGACCCAAGAAATCTTCATTATAGATCTTTTTCCACAATGACAAAAAATATTTGAATTCATTATTTATCAAAAAAGGCAAAAAATATGTAAAAAAAAATGGAGAGAAAAATGCTAAAAAAAAGAAGAAAGTGTTTTTTAATTTGAAAATAAACAGTATATATATATATATATATATATATATATATATATATATATATGTATAAAGACATGTAGTAGGGATAAAAGGGGCAATTCATTTTTTTTTAAGTTTGAAATGGTCACAAACGCTCCTCATTTGCGTGTTAAACACATATTGTGTCAGGTCAGCAAGTTGTATTTAAATATTCAAGAATTGACAAGTTTGAATACCTATTTGTACACTTTAAAAAATTAAAATTACAACTTATAATTTTACTTCAAATTTAGAGTCAAATTTGTACGTTGTGTCCAAGTAAAAATGAAGGAAGCGGGGTACATGTAAATTAAAATAGGGGTTAATAGGTACGTAGAGGAGGTGAGAGGCTTCCCAAAATGCGAAAAGAATCATAGACAGTGTGCCTCATGGATTTGACAATTGAGCAATAAGCGACAGTATATTTTGGACCCTACTCCTCCCTCCATATGTCACTCACATAATATACTCTCGATTTTATATTAAGATAATTATTACAGAATTTTTGATATTTTAAAATAAGTGAATTGTTCACTTTTTAAGGAATGTGTTAAATTTTTTTTTTAATTTTATCCTTCCTTAATTAAGTTTCTAAGATTGAGTTTTGTATGAGAAATCAATGGTGTATTAAATAAGTGTGTGGAATCTAAAATGGATAAAAATAAAAAAATATGATTAAATTTTTTTATTTATTTTTCTTAATATGTGTGAAATAAGCCTAACAATTTATTTAATATGAAATATACAATATCAAATAATGTAATATAGGGGATAGGATTGTTTTTTCTTTTTAATAAAAAAGTTTTAAATATCGATTTTTGAATATAAATTTTCTTTTTTTAGGAAATGTTTCCGATATCTATAGAAAAAACAAACAAAAAAAAATTGTCAGTGATACTACTTCTCTTCCTGCAATCACGTGTTGTTCTTCCGCGCCAGTGTCCTCTTCTCCCCTACTTTCCAAACGTTTCATTTTTAACGCCGTTAGCTCCGATCGACGGTCGGTTTGTCGATCACTTGCTCTTCTCATCATGCATGGGAAACTGCACTCTGAGTATATATCATATATAACCAGCCAACCCACCGGCCATCACCGCCCCCATAAATAAATGAAATCAACTTCTCCTCAACTCTGGAATGTTTGCATTCCAGTGAAGGAGCTTTCAAACTAAAAAAAATAAGAATTGCTACTCCATCAGTCATCTATTTTAATTTGTTTTAAATATTTTTTTTGCATATTTTTCTTTTTAATTTCAAATTTTCACGTGATATTTTTATAACCATGATTTTTTTTCTTAAATATAATGTCAAGCCAAAATAGTTCAAACAAATTTGAATAAAAAAATAATTTTTTTTAATACATGTATTCTGATCATTAAATAACTATTCTCAATTTTAAATTTCCAAATATAATTCACAAAAGTTAATTAGTAAAACAAAACTCTAATAAACACTCCATCTTTTACTTTTTACTTGTCCACTTATCCACTATTTATAAAGTAGATTTTCACTTTTACTTATTATTTTTAATATATTAAATTTTTTTTTCATATTTTACTCTTATTATCCCTTACTTATTTTTCAAGGCTTAAAAAAGAAAGAAAAAAGTTTAAATATTAATTAATGAAAATGATTGTGTTAATTATTACTCTTATTTTTTTAGTGAGTATTCTAAATTATGTTATAAGTAAAAACGAATGAAAAGAGTAATTTTTCTTTAAAAAGAAAAAAAGAAACGTCACGTAAACATGAATAAAAGGAAGAAAATAGTGCTTCAGTGGTAACCTTTTTAAAGTAAAAATTAAGGATGAGGTAATTAGTGTCAAATAATTTACCCTCAGGTTCCTTGTAATTTTACTTGACTACGTGCATGGGCTTGGGGAATATAAACGCATTACTCATGCCATCTTCTCCCGGTCTAATTATGTCTCTACCGTCACATTCATAGTAGAAACTCTTTCCTGAATTCAGTGCTGTGTTACCGGTTACCGGGGTCACCCACCCCACACGGTCGTCTTTTTTCCTTAAATTTAAAATTGAGGACCAAAAAAAAAATTGCTTGTCGATGTGGCACGTGATTCGCTCCTTGTCGAAAGACTAGTGAGTGCATCGGGAGCAGTGGACCATAGGGGCGGAGATGGGACACTAAATGCGCGTCAGATCCATCGTCGTGACTACCAATGCCATAAGGATAAAATCGTCATACTACTATTTCTCTTTATTAAAAAAAAAAAGATGAATGACCTAAAATATCCCTCCATATTATTTGAATTGGTATAAAAATTATTTTTTTATTTATCTTTTAGCTCAAAAATATCATTGATATTAATTAATTTATTGACTCATATCTCTCCTTATTTTCAATAATCAATTTAATATAATTATCAAATATTTATTCATTAAAATATTAGTCCAAATTTAAACTCTTTTCAAATAAATGATAAAAATTACATATGATTTATATTTTTGACATGATATGTTTACATGATATTATTTGATTTGACATAATATTAAATAAAAATGAAGCCTTTTGAAATTAAATTTGTGATTTAAAAATAATATTTAAATGTTTATATGATGATATTCATTTTATTTAAAAATACAACTACAATTCCTGTCCAGTCCATTTCATCGCGTTTGACCGGAAGAAAAGTTGTAGTAGTGATGTAATTTACGTACATATTGACTGACTGTGGACAGACGACAATAACGATTAAAAAGGCATGAGACATTCAATTAATGAACTACAGTAGTAATACAAAATTGATATCGCATAATTTATTATGTGGTAAACTATTTAAATATGATAAAAATGTCATATTGGTAGTTAATAAGATGAGTGAATTCTTTATAAGGCTTGACATTTATGAACTAACTTTTTGGGTGTGAGTTAAGTCCAAAACCTAATTTTACAGCAGAACTCATGTCACCCAATATTGGATTCCCAAAAATTGAAAATCGTCCACACACCAGATGCTAAGTACTGAATGTGAGGTGGAGTTATAAAAAATGACAGAAGTCTCACACATTGATAGTTAATAAGATGAATGGACTCCTTGTAAGATTAAGAAAATCATTTCTCCCTTTTGAGCTAGTTTTGAGAGTATTAGATAGGCCGAAGACCTAATTGTATATAAACAATAAGTACTCCCTTAGTTGTAATAGTTGTCATGTTTAGCTTTTTCATAATAAATTTATTAATTTTTAAAGTTAAATTATATTAAATTAACATATTTAATATTTTTAAAATTAAAATTTTATTATAAGTTATAAATTTTCTCTTATAAATATAATAAAAACACATCTTTCAATATTGATAAAATTTCATATTATTTAACTCTCAAAAGGTCTTTATGAGGAGCATTTTGAAATGGCGGGAGTACCGCTCAAAAATTCGTACTATAAGACTAATGGCCTACTTCGTGCATATTTTGTTATGCGTAGTTTTCCAAAAGGCTTATTAACCTTTGAATTGACATGTAGAAATAACGTTGGTATATAATACAAAAGATTTTGGAAACCAAATGATTTTAGGTTTTACGGGGTCGTATATTAAAAATTATTTATTATGCAACAAATGGAATTGTTCTTTTTAATGTTCCACTCAACATTGATGTCAAATATTTAATTAATTAAGTTAAAAAAGAAAAATATACTAGAAATTGAGAAGTGTGAAATACTAAAGATGCATTTCTTGTAGTAGTCACACAATGTGACTCCATCTAAAATTCAAAAATACACAATCATATGATATAATACGCGTAGAAATGCATCAAAAGTAATCTTTTAGAATTACGTACTTTTAGACACGATAAACGTACTTCAAGGAGATGTGCAATTGTAAGTTGCTCATTTCTTTAGCCATATTGCACCATGTGGAAGTCATTGTATCAAAGTTAAATGTAGAAGGAACTTCCATTTTCAACGTAGACAGAGATTCAAATTCGAGATCTCAGATGAAAGATATAATTTTTTTTATTATTTCACCACATTCTAGTAATAACAAAATCGACAAAGGAAGATGGGAGTGTAGAATCCTAGGAAAACAAACCATTTCTAAATCTTTATTAGTAACAAATTGCAACATATATTTGTTAAATTAGACAAACACATGGAGCTGCCTTTGACTATACTCCATTGATGGGCAAGTTGAAAAAGTATTCTTGATACAAAAATAAACAATCCCCTCCTCTTCCATAGAATCTCTTTGTTAATTAATGAGTATTATATACTAAACTTAAACAATGGTGAGTAATGTGACCTACCCCATTTTCTGTTGACTTAATCCCTAATTGAAAATTATAAACTAGTTTAGAATAAGATCAAGACATTGCTTTATTTTAATCACTGTAAGAATATCCAAATGCACCTGTTCTAGACACAAGGAAATTAATAGGCCGACCTTTTTTTTTATTATTATTTTGAATATTTTCTGAATGGCTTTATTTCTTTCCTCCCCAATTGATAGATCATGAAAAAGTGCAAAGACAGATAGGATAAATAAATCACTTTTGCTGGAGTCATGTATATTCAGTCCATATATCAATTATTAGTGAAATTTTATGATCTATACAAACAGAAAATCCATCAGAACATGTTATTGGTTGGGACATTTTTTTATATCAAAGAACAAGACTGATATTTTCAACTCCAAAAAGATTTTTGGTTTCATAATTGAGTCAATTGGAATCTCAAATATTTGACTATATGCCAACAGGAACATTGTAGAGAATTGAAGACGAGCGTCTTGTATATATCGCCCAATAAAACAATGAGATAAAGAAGAAATTAAAAGAAGACTTGTAGGGAACAAGAAAATGGATGACTAATTTTGATGGAGTAATTTCAAGAAAAAATTACTCTTTTACTGCCTCCGGCCATTTTTACTTGTCCTCCTTACTATTTTGAGATGTCCCAAAAATACTTATCTGGTTTATGAAATCAACAGATAATTTTACATGTAGTTCCTAATTTACCCTTATCATTAATAATAGTTTTCTCCCTGATACATTTTTCAATACATTTATTATATTCATAGGATGATTTGATAAAATTATCCATATCATTAACTACTTTTTAATCTGTGTCAAATCAACAAGGGACAATTAAAGATAGACAGAAGGTGTATTTACCATATTTTTCATTATTCCCGCCCATTCCAAAAAATTCAAAAATTCCTTCTTTTCATCCGGATTCATTAATTCAATAATCCAAATACATTAATTCTGATTTTTAAATTCTCTCTATATTCAATATATCATACTTTAAATATTATCTGCTGACACTTAAAAATTTTAATTTTTATATTCAAAACTAAACTAATATACTGAATTACCATATTTTTTTAAGGAATCTGTGACTCGATACAAAACTTGAGGTTACTATATATGTTTGGCTGGAAGTAGTAATAGAAACAGAAGATAATTGAAGAAGAGACATCATAATGGTGAGTCTTTGACATATTAAATAATTAGGTCCTGAAAGGCAGAAACAAAATTATGCCTCAACTTTTTCCAGATAATAAAAAGAAACCAATTAATTCTCAACATTCATTTCATCCACCAGCTATTAGAAGCGCACAAAATTATATTGGAGGCGCCGATTATCAACACTTTAATCCACATCATTTATTGTAATTTTCCTTTGGGGACCTCTTTGCTTAAGTGCCTTAATTAATTAAATTAAAATTCAGACTCTTTAGACCACTTTTAATCATTTGTAGCAAATACAAGAATACCTTTTTGGTACGTGTCACTTCTTTTACTTTTCTTTCTTTTTTCTTAATATAAACAAAATGGATTGAAAAAAAAGGAACAATCCATTGTAGGGGGTTCTCTTTTATTGATGCAAAAAATTAATGTGACATGACATGCCCTTAATTCTGTGGAGAATTATAAAAAAGAGACATCCCACCCTCACCACTAATATGAATGTGCTCCCAAAAGTTCATTACATCTTGAAATAAAGATATATACTACTTTCTCTCGTCCGATGATCAATACATTTATTATGATTCAATTAAATTTGAATTTGTATTGAAAAATTTTGTATTTAAGAAATAAAATACTTTTTAATAAAAATGATTTGCAAAAAGTGCTAATATTACTATAACTAGTTCATAAATTATTAAAAGCTTCCATAAAAGCTAGACTAAGAAATAGGGTACCTCATATTTTTTCCTCTGTCTCAGACTGTCTCACGATACCCTCTATAGCTTGACCGGCAACAGTCCCTTGACCAACTCCAGATCCAATAGAAACAAACCCTACGGTCAATCTAGAGCAATAATGGAAGCAATAGAAATAAGTTGATTCATGATAAATTCCTTGTACCAAAAAAAGAAATGGTTAATGATACAATCAACCACGATCACCAACAGAACTTGAACTTGAAACTTCTGTTTAAGTATTTTTCTATACACTTTTCATCTTATTTTAGTTGTTGTGACAAAGTTCTATACAATTCTTAAGAAAAAATAATTAGAAGTATTGTTTGACAAATATAGTCCTTATAAATAATTAAACTTTATCTATATGTGTGCATCTTAACTCTAAAAATGATTAATGTTAAGGGCAAATTTGAAGAAAGATAAAAATCTCTCTTAATTATCTAAATTGACAACTATTTTAGAATATCTATTTTTAATATACTTGATAATTAAAATGAGACGGAGAGTACTATAGTTGTATATTTGTTGCCTAATTATGGAGTTTGTTGGTGGGGATAGTAGCAGTTAATGAATTGATGACATGTGCCCCAATAATGACAACATTTCAACAACCACCCAATTAGGAAGACTGCCATTTTCATCACATTCTAGGATTATTATTGGCCTTCTCTTTGATTTTTTAAAAATAATTATGGAGTCTATCCATGTGACTCCTCACCTTCCCCTAATGACCTAATACTAGTACGAAACTTATACTAACATTATCATAACTTTGCAAAATTAGAAACCATTAGAGTTGGTGTGATGGTTCAGTACCTCACTCGTTAAGCAAGAGGTTGGGGGTTTAATCCCCACCTTTAGTGAATGGAAAAAATTTTGTGGTCAGTTCCCTAATGCTTAGTGCATTGATCGTTGAAAATGAAGGATTAGTCTCATCGTTATGGGAAAACAAAAAAAATCTTTTGCAAAATTATCACCACTGCCACCCACCATAGGTACAACAAATTAAGATGCACTATAAGAATTATGCAAACAAAAATGAGCTATATACAAAGCCAAAAGGAACAACAGTGATGAAGTTAGCAAGGAACTAGCCAACTAGGAACTACTTTTATTATATAAATTAGAAATTACTCTTGATTGTCATGTGGTATCTCACAATACATGATTACTAATTTTATGGATTCTAGATCACAATTTTTTTCTGTTTACTTGATTTTTGCATAAATTATTATGCAAATCCAAGTGAATTCAAGAATAGGTTTTATTAAAATTATTTTATTCTTCATCAATTGCATGACTTATGTTTCAATTAATATTTATTTATATTTCACTTTGCAGTAAAATACCCCACAAAGTAAATAGGTTATTTCTGAAAGATTTGCTTAAACAACAAAAAAATATTAATTTTTAAATTTCAAAATGAAGCACAACCAAACGCTTATAATATTATCATCATTCTCATGAAAAAAGATGAAGAGAAATTAGCTAAACTAACGTTCTTGGAGTCGATATTTCTAATTTACGCAATTGATTACAAGTCTTACACTTTGGGAATTAAAGGGAGCAAACTTCTTGTAATCAAGGAAAGTAAATTATTTGCTAATTAAGCACTTCGCTCTCATTTTGGCTATAGATTCAGAAGTTAAAATTAGAAAATTTAAGTTTTTTTAAGTTGTGATTTTTGAAATTTAAAGTTACATGAAAAAGAGTTGAACTTTTGTGAGTGGAAGGTGAATTTCTTCTGATAACTGTTTGGTAGACCTTGAAATATTTTTGAAGACAACTTTTTAAAAATAAATCTTTAAATTTGATTTAAAATTTATGATCAAACGCAAGTTTTATAGAATGATCTTTTTACGTATTTATGGTTTATCCGATCGCGAGAATATTCACGAACCTTTAGACCAAGTCTTTTGGTCTCTTTCAACCCTTCCTGTGTTTCTTCTCAGAGTGACTTCCACGTGCATCTTCTAGTTGTCATGAACAAACATAATTCTAGCTATAGTAATCATTTTGATACATTAATTTGAAAACTTGATAGAATGAATATTTTTGAGACATGTAGGTACGCAAAAGGACCACTTTTCTGATCCATATTACCCTACAAATATAACGATAATCTTTTAATGGTTTTTCTTGTATTGTTTAGAATACAAATTGTTCCATCAATCTCGGATGGAGCTAAAGATTCATTATTTTTTGGCTTTGGGGTATGATGGAATAAAACAAAATGGCTTTTTAAACTGTCTGCGCTTCTTTCAATTGTGAAGTAGCAGTTAGTCAATGCAACTTTCGATGCTCATCATAGATCATCCGGAAATAGTCACGCTATGTTTTTAAACTTAGGGGTCAGGCTGCGTACATCCGACCCCCTTACCCCGCAATGGGCGGAAGCCTTTGGAGCATTAGAGTAATGTTTTTGTTGTTGTTGTGTTGTGTTGTGTTTAGAATACAAATTGAGATTTAAGGATGTGTCCCATGTCGCAGAGAACTTCCTTGGATAGCTTTGTGTAGTTAAATGAGGTGGGAGAAGAAACACATGTTGAAGCAGAGATGAATTCAAAATTTTGAATACGTGTTTCTTAACTATTTCAAACGTATATATATATATATATATTTTAATTATAAGTGTGCAAGAGTAATCAAAAACTCACAAGGTCGTAAGGACAGCAAAAGTTAAAGCAAGTTCTATTTTTACCACCGGATCAAACACTTACTTTGTTATTGGATCCCAAATAAATAGAATTGCGATCAAGTTTAAATGTTTTTATATATTTAATGTATGAATTTCTCAATATAAATACAAGGCGAATTGCTGAAAATTCGTACCGCCCTTAATGGGAGGAAAATGAAAGCGGTGATAGGTGTTGGCTGATTTGATTAGGATCAAGTTGAACAATCGGTATTGAAGCATGAAATGTGGCAGCATAGGGTGCATATATGAAGCAATCTTTGCATTAATTTCTTGTCGTACTACTTAACGGTAAATGCAGTGTGGGGATTGTTTTTCACAGTATTATTTATTTCTTCAATTATGAGGGTATACTGCTGTTATATGTACCCATAAATAATAATTATGAAAGATACACCAGTACTATGAAGACACATTAATGTCCCCAAGTTAATATAAAGAATCTGTACTCTTTTTTTTTTTGGGGGGGGGGAGAGGTGGGGGCGTTAGTCTTACACAATATGCTAGGATATATTTAAAAATGAGATAATTACAGTACATGGGCTTTCGACCAAAATAATTATAAAAAAAATGATCATTTGCTGTATAGGCATGTATAGTCAAACTATATTTAGTTTTTGAGTGTATGATAATGTATATTTGGTGCATAGCTTATATAAAAGTAATATATATTTTTTATGATTTTTGACAAGTTATATTATAAAGTCATGTATATATTCTATGATTTTTGACTATTTTGATGTAAATAAAAAAGAAATGTATTTATGGTATATATTTGAAATTATCCCTTAAAAAGTTTGTGTACCAGAATCTTACACTAAATTAATATAGATGCATGGTATCTTGGCACATAAACATTTCTCAATTAACCTTGGTTCATTATACAGACCCACCTCAATAAATCACTTAATAATGATAAGTTGATATAATTAAAGAATAAACATTCGATGCATATAAATTTTTACCTATATAAGGATAATTTGAATAAGTTCTACTAGTTAATTTCATCAAATCAAAGTCAGACGACTAGATGCAGCACTAAGCTAAGATTTTTCTATTGCGTTTCCAAATTAAATGGTTCAAATTACATTTTGATTTTCAATTGTCAATGATTGAGTACAAGAAAATCAGATATTCTGTAGATTCACAAGATTTCTGATAGTTTTTATAAAACTTAGGTATAGTTGGTAATGATTAGGCAGTGCACTAATTCAATAATGATTAATTAGCAGCAATAACAATTAGTTCTAGCCAAAATACCATCAGTAGAAGCCAACATTGCAAGTCAAAAAGCAGCATTATCAATTTTTTCTTAGCACTTCCGTAAATGATATTGTGCACTTTGTTTGGTTACTTTGCCCATTGAGTGGGAGGTTTAACATACCCATCAATATAACAGCTGGCAAAAAAATGAAACAGACGCCGAGGTAAGTGAAAGTTTGGGGTTTAGACAAATTCAATAGCTCTGTTCGTACATTTTTTATTTGTATTAAAAAAATATTTTTCTCATCTTTAGTACCTCTTAACTTCTGATCCTGTCTTTGCCTTTGTCATGAATTTGACGGAATCAACCAATAAATCTTAGATTTTCTTTAACTCCAAGATCTTGGATTCATTTTTCATTTTAGTAAGGTGACTTGGTAGGCTTCAATATGTAATATGACTTTTTTCCCATATCATTATGATGTTTGGATAAATTTATATATATATTAACTATTTTTACAAGTATTTGCTATTTTCTTTCAAAATAGTATTAAATAATTTTATTTATCAAAATTCAAACAAACAAAAAGAAAATACCTAATATTTGTCATGACTTTTGTGTAAATACAGCATTCTGGTACTACTCTAGCGGTTGACATAGTGCATGTTAAGGTGGACACGTTGAACTATTTTTGTTGGATATCAACCTTATGCAATCCTCCTAATTTATTTGGCCTTATATTTGTGAAATTACATAGGTGGAATTTATTTTTGTCATTTGACTGAAAGTCTTGCCTATCAACATAACTTCAACCCTAATCAACAAACAAGATTAATTCAAGAAAAATAAATAAATAGTGACAAGATTAGAAAAGAAAATGAAATATCGCAATCCAAATAATCTTAATTATTGATGAAGACATCCAAACGGCAAGTGGTCAAGTCAAATCGCTTTCTAAAATGGGCTCCCTCTTGTGGGTTCCAAATTTGTTTAAATTTCCTAGTGCTCCCAGAATCTTCTTTTCTTAATTTAAGATTGAAAGTAAAGAGTACGCTAATGGAGAAATAATCCAACTTATATACCTGATTCAGCCAGTTTAATTTGAAGTATAATGATTTATCGTGTTACTCAGATAAATTAGATTATACTCTCTTCATCTCATCATGATCCGTTGGACCGATCTGGCCTAACTCGTGATTTAACATGACTGAATTGAAATTTTTTAAGCCCATCAAATTACAAAGCCTATATAAACTAACTTAGAAGGGGTGGATTAGCCCATATTGACAGTTTTAGCAAATTTATGGAAGGATTGATATTGCATACCAAATTAGGGAGTACTATTGCCCTAACCTTATGGTTTTAATCATGGTTAAAATGCTTCTTTAATTAGTTTAAATCTAAACCTTTAAAACTTATAATAGACGAGTGTCACTCATCTAAGAGTGCATCGGAGAGGAGCCAAATTTGATAAACTAAGGTAAGAATATTTATTAATTAACAATTAACTATTGCTTAGTAGTAATAGTGTATGTAAATATACAAGTTGATACATATTCATGTTTTTAGTTGGTAAAACAGTTTCTAATTAAGGGGCAATATATCAATTTTAGTCTTAAGAGGTGCACCGGAAAATCAGGAATTTGGTGTAATTAAAGATGATTCAACTTAAGTTTTTGTTAGCTGCGCCATCATGTAGTAGAAAATTGTCGTTTTTGATGTTTAAAAAATAAAACAACTTGCCATTTTAAAATTAGTGGCAATCAATGACAAAGATGTTGTATGGAAATTTGATTAGAAAATGTTTTTTCCATACACCTTAACAAATATAATATATTACGACCACGAGTTTTTTTTTTTTCAAAAATAAATGTGTCTGTATAAAACAATATCTTTAACCATAAAATAAAGACCTCAAACAACTCTCATCATTCATTGTTAAAATCAAATTGAAGTCCAGCGATAAGATTCAAATATAATGATATGGTAGAGGACTCTAAGAATAATATACATTATCTCTACACCTAGAAAACACCCTTAACCTTATCTAGCAAACATGATTCCACATTAGACAAAAAATGGTAGCTCAAATACAAGATGATACACCCTGCCGCAACAACCCTCGGGACACACATCTATTATCCACTTTGGCGCAAGTCCTTACAGATTTGTTTTTGGGTGCCTCCCGAAAGACCTCATACTAATGGGTTGGGTTGAACACTCATATATTGCTACATTTTTTCTTCATTTTTCGATGTGGGATGGGGTTTGCACAAACTCAACATAATGAATATCAATTTCAGCTTGAATATGTGATAGACATAATGGTATACATCATATGTATACTAGCATGATAAGTGTTATGCATATATATATTAATCAAATGTGTATATTAATAATATGTACACATATTATTTCAGCAATATCACTAATAATATGTATACAATGTTATTGCAAGTAAAGTGGGGGAAATTCAAAATGATAGTTTGGGCCATGGGGGGATTATCCACATCTTATATATTTCGAATTTATTTATTAAATTTTTGAAGGGTATTTAAATATTCATTTTCAAAATTATCATGAAAAAACATGTATTAAAAAGTTGATGCTAAATTGCTAATGGCAGCTCAATCTCTATGATTTTCTGTCTCTTTAGAAAAAATTATATATATATATATTATATGTACGAGAAGATGTAACATTACAATCATACAAACTAAATTACATTTTATATGTACGAGAAGTATAATTACATATATTATACTACTAACAATTAGATCTCAGCTATTTTATACACAAGAGATGATTATAGAACTGTTTCAAATGACGATTTTTTCGTTATGAGATATCAATTTTATTATCGGAATCACCAAAGGAGGTAGAATAGTGGGTGATGGCTGGGTTCAACTTTATTCTGAATGAGATCCTACATGGCAAGAATTCAATTTTATTCTGCTGATAATTTTATAATTGAGATGTGTGTATTGGGCCTATTGGCTATCGGGTGCCAATTTTATACAAAGTATATATTGTCTTGCTACAGAGTTTTAACTTGCTGGAAGACAGAGAGCCCAAAAGGCCTGAAAAGTGTCGAGGTCCGTATTCGGTATTTTCCTTGATTAGTTCAAAAATTTCATGGGCCAGAGTCCATTCTGGCCCATTTGATCAGGCTGAGAATACGGCAGACTAGTCCTGGGCCAATTTGGCTAGCCCAGGCTGAAAATTACATAATGCCCACCAAATATTATAGCGGTCTCGATCTTTCGTCCTCCGCAAGAAAAGTCTTACAAAAATTTTATTTTTTTTAGTTTAAGTTGAATCAGTGTATACTTTTTACGAGAGCATTTTTATAAGACATTCCTTATAAGGAGCAAAATATCAATATCGTCTCTTACGGTGGACATTTTTGAACATAGCCTGGCGGTTGTTGAAAAGAAAATGATTAATTGATCAAGTAAATTTAGTACTATTTAATTATTAATCACATCGCTCGCCACTAACCTTTCATTTTATTTACGTGGGACCACCTTTGAATTTGTATACCCAGCATATACTGCCATATTTTTCTTCTTCTTTTTTTCCCCTTTATAATACAAAATAACCTTTTTCTCTCTTCCTTATTTTTTCACTAATTTTTCTCTTCAATTTGTTTAAGAACAATCAGATCACAAAATTTTAAGAATCTCGTGTCTCCCTCTTAAATCGTGCACCCACAATTTCAGGCAATTTCTTTGCTGTTTCATTTTTTTTATTTTTATTTCTTTTTCAACGATTTCAATCTTTTATTTTTTATTTCATTTGTATTTCTTTCAATTCGTATTTTTTCCTTAATTTATTCGTGTTTTTTATATCATACTATATATGTTTGTATAATGTATATAATTATATAGATGATAACTACTTATATGTATATAAATATTATGTACTATTTGTTTACACATATACAAATAGTGTACAGTGTATACTGTATTTTTTGCATAATGTATGTAATCATACAAATGAAAATTGTTTATAGATATTGCGTTCTTATACATATACACATACTGACTAATTTTCTATATATGTATTTATACCAATAATTTATTCTCCCAGATTTTACAAATTGACTTTGTATAAATTTCAGCTTATCACCCCCCCCCCCCACCCCCCAAAAAAAAAATTAAAAAAAATTA
>JAABOM020000049.1:26673580-26691033 GCA_011800125.2 Solanum clarkiae | reverse complement strand
TTTCAGCTTATCCCCCCCCCCCCCCACCCCCCAAAAAAAAAATTAAAAAAAATTACAATTATATCATTATCGTCCGAACATGTCATTTGTAAGTATTCAAATTAAATTTAGAACTCATAATTTAAGGAATTTATTTTTCATTTTTAGAGAACAAAATTACTGTCATTCAAATTTGTATAAAATATCGACTTTTGATTTTCGTATATAAAAGGATATGTACAGCGCTTGTATAATTATCGGAATGTAATTATCTAAACTATAGCTATTTCGATCTATTAAGTTTTAAGACTAAATTATTTATGAAATTGTCATATCGGAGAAAATAGAGCTTCAAGTTCAATGAGTACAAGAATAAGTATAATTGATTATTGTAAAATTGTAATATGTAAATTTGTAATCAATAAGGCTCCGAGGCATTCCTTTAATCATTAAAAAGTTACGAGATTTATCATATAAAATGACCCAAAATTTTTCTATTTTATTTTTTGAAAGTTATTCTTAAATCATTATTTATACAATATAGAACGATTTTTGTTGTAGGGAAAAAGATAATGTGTTTGTTTCCTAGTTTCCACCCAAGTTCAGTCCAATCCACTCGTTGAACATCCCATATTTAATAGTGATAATCATATTGAGCATTGCTAACAAGAGGGAATCAAAAAGTTGCATGAGGATACCATTATTAATTTATTTTAGACACTAGAATAGACATTTCATATTATTTTAGTTGGTGTGTATTTTCTTATGATATGTAAATCAAAGAAGATTTTTTGAAAATTCAATTCTTGAATAGACCTGGTGATGTCAAAGTTTTTTATAAAATTAATTTCATTTTCACAAGTGATGAATAGTTAGTATTGAGGGTGGAAGAAAACATCTACTCAAATTTTTTGCTGTCCCATTTTGTCTAGAAAAAATTGTGCAAAAGTAAATACGAACTTTGCTTTTTGTTTCCTTTCAGCTGGAGTCCAGACACTGACTACCTTTTCGTTGGCATGCACTATCACCGGAAGAAAATCGACACGCACCATAATATACCTAATTAAATATCTTGACGCTAAGCTTTTTGCATTTATTTAATTTCCGTAGTGCTAGATATATAGTGTTTTAAAGAAAATTTCGAATATCGAAACATAAGTGCGGTTCATACAAATCTTCATAATAATTTTAATTTTGAAGTAGAAGAGTTTCTTCCTATAGCCCACCTGCACATCTCTCTTGATTTCTTTTCAAAATTGGTAAAGATAGAACAATTTACTATTGTCTCATCACTGAATTAAGATTAAAGTCATATTTACGATTACAATATTTAGATTAAAGGTGTCAAATGAACGAGTTGAGTTGACATTGAAAAATGTTAAAATCTATTGAAATAAAAATTGAATAGGGTTGTAAACTGTCCAAATTTTACTTTGGACTCAAACGAGGCGGGTTAATGGGCTATAATTCGGGTTGAGTCATGACCTGACACCCCCTCCCCCCCCAATTTGACCCGTACAATCTCAATAATTTTAAAATATTATTATTTATATTTGATAACCACAATTTGGATTTCAACTCAAAAAATGAAAATAAAAAAGTTACAAATAAATAGATAAATGATAGAAAATAGAAAGTAAATACACATTACATCAATACAAGTAAAGAGCCTTAGAATGAGTTAAATTAGATATTAAATTCAATTCAATTAAAGATTCTTTTAAAATGGATTAAGGTCTGAATAGATTGAGATTGAACTCAATTAAAATTATCCTAAATAACCCATAAAATTTTGAACAAATTAGACTAATTACCTATATTTAGATTCATTTTGACACCATTAGGTATATATCCTAATTTTACCGAGGACTTTTTTGTCTTCCACTTATTGGATTGGGATCCGTCACATCAAATAATAGTGTTTCTCGAAACAATTTGCGCGCTTATGACCGAAAAGTGAAGCACTTTATCTTTTTTGGTTTTATGTCTGCACTTTATACGGTATCATTTACTTGTATTTCTCCTCATCCAAATCCCAACTTGTCCTCCCATTTGATCATGTACCATACTTGAAAACAAAATTGTACCCTTAAATTTGTGTCACGATAGTCCACTTCTATAATGTCTCTTTATCACATACAACGTCATAATATTAAGTTTATAAATTTTGAATTGTAATTTTCTTGATTGTAGACTTAAGGTCATTTAGAAAGTGGACAAAGTACTTTTCCTTCCTCTTAAGATCCAACAATTATAGAATCTCACTTTTTTATAACTCTCCTTTTTCTTGTACTGTCACTTCAAATGTTAAAAGTTGCCGATGAAAGTTGGCCAAACGTCTACAACTCTTGTTCCAGCTGATTTTGAGAAAGTTCAAACTCAACTAGCCTAAAATAGTTCATGAGTTTATGAGTTGGATAAGGACAAGTACTTGTCGGGATTATGATGGATTTGAAATATTACCAATCAAGAAAAGCATTAATACTCCCTTCTGTTTATTTTAATTGTCTTGCTTGCTTAAATATTCTTCCTTTTCAATTTATGTGACATGTTTGATTGACTAAGAACTTTTAAAAAAATAGGGCAAGAGTTTTAATAAATTAAATATAATTAATTATTTATTTCTTCTTGCGGTTTCGTTTTCGTATTTGCAGTTTACGGTTTTGTCGTCTTCTCATTTGTCAAAGTTACGGACTCACCGTTAATTAAGAGTGGATATACAAACTACTAGGGCGTGATTGAATCGTCATGTACAGTTGTAAAGTTAGGATAGCTGTAAGACATACAAGATTCCTTTTAGCTATTCTCTAGATTTTTACTTGTCACTGTTTTATTTTTTAAAGTCACTAGACTATAAAGCTAAAATTTAAATAATTAAAAATTATACCAAAAAAAAATTATAAGTGGTAATCTTTCTTATATTAATATAATGAAAAAAATATATTTTAAAATATTTGTCAAAGTTCATATAATTTGACCTAAATAAGTGAAATAATGATAAGTAAAAGTGAATGAAGGGAGCAGTTGCACTTAGTGCATAATTTGGGCAAAATTGAAATTTAAAATAAAGTTTGAGCTTTTATATTTTTTATTTAGATATTCAAATTACACATTAAATTGGATTTAAACTCTTAACATTTATAGAATCGGGACTTAGGATTTTTTGATAATAAAAACTTTCCATTTGTTTCTAAAGTCTGAACTTCAAAAAATATATTTGGTCATAAAATTTTAAAATTCAACTCAATAAATTCATCCGCTTTTTTAGATGCCATTTGAGGAATTTATGGCAGTGGTCCTCATGGAAGCATATGCCAAAAACATGTATCTAGATCAACCGGACAAAATCTTCAAGAGGCAGATGAGTAATTGATACTAATATATCCTATCATCTCATGGAAGCAACCTTAATAGGTTGAAAAGTCCATATGGATAAGACTAGGAATGTAGATGGGACAAATTCCTACCCTTTTACCCATATAGGCACAAAACATCCTTGTCTTTATTGATCAATTGATTGTTTAATTTCATGAGTTGCGGCTTCGTGCGCATGGTCGAATTAGAAAATGAAAATCCTCATTTTCCATGGTACCACTAGCATCAGCCAAAGCCTATAACTAGGACAATGGGGGTAGATGATCAGTTGTTGACCTGCTGTGCAAGTGGCTTATCAATTCACACTTTTGTATTACTGGAATAATGGAATATATAAAAGTTGAATGCAGCCAATACAATTTTACAACCGACTCCTCATTTTAATTAAGGAATCAAAATTTTCACGGTGCCATTGACATTTCTTAAACGAGAGTGGATCTATTATTGACGCAAGCATCTAACTTTATCTAAATTAGATTTTTATCTAACTTACATCCCAAAAACTAACTCAAAGGGAATATAATTAATGCTTAAGCCTTATAAAGTATTCACCTATTTTATTAACCACCAATATAAGACTTTTGTTATTCTTTATCATCCCACCTTACACCCAATGCTTAGCATCTAGTGCGTAAGCAATTTTTAATTTTCGGGGCCCAACATTGGATAAGATGGGTCCTGCTCTGATACCATCTAAAATTAGCTCTTAGTCCTAACTCATACCCCAAAAACTAGCTTTAGAGGAAGAGGATTGTACAATCTTTACAAAGAGTCCACCATCTTTTAAACCATCAATGTGAAACTTTTGTTATTCTTCGACATTTTATGCTGTGAGATTTTTATTTTTTTTCGACTTTGAAGATTTAAATAACAATTGGAGCTTGTGGGCCAAAAAGTAGAAGATATGTAAAACTTTTGTCATAGACGTTTCAAACTTGAATTCCTTAGTTTACCATATTCAACTTTTTTTTCTCTGAATTGTAGAACTTACACTGTTAGGTAGGGTGTCAAAGCTTGCATTGTTAGCTCGGCCACACTAATAGCTTAAATTAACACCTCATGCTAATTACTTACAAAATGATTTTGATAAGTGTGTTAAATTATATTTAGGACCTAGGAGACCAGCTATAATTGGTTAATAACGAAATTGGAATGGTCCACTCATCGATCTTTAAGTTTTTTTTTTTAAATTAATCAATGAGGTGACTACGGTCCCTACTTATTGAATTTCTTATTAGTTTTGCTTTTGTCCTAGTAGGTTAGGTAAGAAAGTCATCTTGCGGTCTATTGCGACAAATTTCTAAATACATACTACAGTTTTATAAATATTCATTTATGTAAAATTACTAACATTATTTAATAAGAAGCTATTTTTTTTATGTAGTCCTCATGCATGAATTCTTTTATATAGAATTAAAAATTAAAAATATTCTAAAAAATATAAATTTATTGATAAATTTTTTTATTTTAAAAAAATGAAATCACAACTTGAATTTGACATTCTAATTTTTTTTTTTTTGAAGAATTTTAGATTTAAAGTCATAATTTAAATAAAAATCTGATGCAAATTTCATTTAAGATACATGAATTTTAAATTAAAAATTTAATTTAATTAAGATTCCAAATACCTACTTAAAATTAGGTGAAAAATTAATGCAACAATGTAAGCCATCACAAGACCATATTATCCTTATCTCATGTAGCGCTTTGAGATAAGAACAGAAGAATTGAATATTTATATACGACGGAAGGCCATGTAAACTTGTGCACAGTAAGAACTCAAAGGATCACACAGCTCTTCGATCGGTGAGTACATACGAAAAAACTATTTTATTTTATTACTGATTTCTATGTTTTACTTTCATGCCAAATATAGTTGAATCCACCACTTCCTACCCTTTTTTCTAATCAGCAGTGAGTTTATAGTATATCTTAAGATATCATTTTTCATCCTTAGTGTGATAAAATTGTATTGTAATTTAGAATTTTTTTAAATAGATTTTGAATGTCTAAATTATTATTTAAATTTAAAAATTAATTAAATTTATTTTAAAAGAGAAAAAACGGTTATGCATAGTGATTTAACAAACTTGAGAGCAGTAAAAACGTGTACGTTTTCATGGTGATAAGACGGCAAAGATGGAACATTTCATGTCTTACGGGTGTTTCTAGGAAGCCGTCGATGTGAAAAGATCTTTGGGGAATTATTGGGAGGAATAGAAAGCAAAATTATAATTTAACAAAATTCAAAAACAATACTACCTCCCTCCCATATTATATAGACATTTTTCTATAAGTATTTATCTCATATTATATGTACACTTACTAAATTAGGATAAAATTAAGTATTTTTCCCATTTTATCCCACCTTAATTAATATATTAATGATTTTTTCTAATTTAATTCAATACATATTGATATAAATAAAAGATAAAATAATAATGGATTAATAATTTCTTAATAATTGTGTAAAATAAAAAGTGTACATATAACATTGGATAGAAAGAATATCAACATATAGAGAAAATGACAAAAATAAAAAGATAGATTAGATTTTTTAGTATCTATAAATTTCTTAAAAAATAGTGCGAACGTCTATATATATGTCTCTTTCAGAACTAAGTTTTCCTCTTAGATCATTTTTTTTAAAAATGGGTGGAGTATATAATTTATGTAAGGTGTTTTTTGATGTACACATATAGAATTTTAAATGTTCTAAATATAAGATTATAGATTTACTTAATTAATTTGGGAGCTCATAATTTATATTGATATTTCAAGTTCAAATCCTAGTCATTTTTTTTTTAATTTTTCAAACGTTTTAGTAGACATGGTGTATCCTATGATGTTAGTTCTGAAGTTGATGTTAATAAAATGATTCGGAGTCTTCGAATGCGGAGCTGGCAATGGATTGAAAAAGACATTACAGAATTCCATTGTCTGTTGCCAGCTCAGTAATGTTTCTCAATTTCTTGTTTCCACACTGCAGATTAAAAAGGTTGTTCAACCGACTTTATAAAATTTTCTTAGTGTAATTTTAATGGAGTTTCGTTTTGTTGTTACTTTTTAATAAAGTTTGACATGTCTTTGTTACAGTGAATGTAATTTTTTGCTTTTTTTAGTCTCTTTAAAAAAATGAGTTCTTTTCTTTTGTAGCCAGATTTTTTTAGTAATTTTGGTAGTTAAACTCCATGTTAAGTTAAAATAGATTATTTTTTTTAAGCAAATAGAGTAATAAAATATTTTCTTTGTTCAATAATAGTTTACTATTAACTTTGACAGAAATTAAAAAATAATAAATGATAAGAGTAATTTTGTGAAGTGATCTTATAAATATAATAAATATAATGTCTTTAAAAATATAATAGAAAATATTATAATTAATAATAAAAATAAATTAAATTCTAATAAAAATAAAATTACCTCTTAATTATAAAAATTGAATTTTTATTTTTAATACGATAGACAAGTAAAGCTTGATAAAGGTATACTAGTACTACTAATGTATTCATCATGAATAAATGCTCTCTCCATCTCATTAGTTATCATAATTTTTATTTTTAGAATTGTAAATTTTAATTAATAATTTAAAATATATGTATATTTAGATGAAAGAAATTATTATTAATAATGTTTTTCTTATAAATTTTGAGTATTTAAAACTAAGTGAGACGAGAGTAGTAAATAAGTAATCTTTTACGTAAATTTTAATTAATAATTTAAAATATATGTATATTTATATGAAAGAAATTATTATTAATAATGCTTTTCTTATAAATTTTGAGTATTTAAAACTAAGTGAGACGAGAGTAGTAAATAAGTAATCTTTTACCTATGAGAAATATTACTTCAGTGGGTCCCAGCACTTCCTCCGTACATTGGCCGGGACAGCGATCGTACCTTTATTGTGTGTACACACACCCTTCTCAAATTTATAAATTCTTGCCCCCTCTGCTTGCTCTGCTTCACAACTTTCCTTGCAGTTTCTCCATTTCCATTTTTTTTTCTCCCTCAAATTAACCACAACTTATATATTTTTTTATTTTTTAGCATCAGTTCCATCTTTTTTTTCCCTCTAAACTGAAGTTGCTTCTTGCACTATATGTTGGAAGGAGAAAATTCGAATTATTATCGATACTCAAAGAAGAATGGAGAATCAAAATTATGCACCGCCCCATTTGGACGCGTCGCGGCCTTCACTTGGTTTCCCTTTGGGAACTGCGCTTCTACTGCTAATAATTTTCAGTTTGAGTGGCATATTTTCTTGCTGCTACCATTGGGACAAGCTTCGGTCTCTCCGTCGATCCTTCGCCAACGGCACAGATCTCGAAGCAGGCGGAGACCCTTCATCTTTGAAATCTAAACGACCATACATGGTAAGATTTCATTATTTCCATTTATTCAATTCTTCTAACTACTAACACAATTCAGTTAGGATCTGTCAAATGAAATCTGTTCAATTTGCACTCACTATTTTGGTAATGGATTATTTATTGCTTTTTCCGGAACTCTATTCCAAAAAAACTGGTTGGACATATAATTTCTAACTATAATTTTTGAAATTTGAAAAATCCAATAAGTTGTTTTTACAATTCCAGACTAAATTACACACAAAAAATTCAAAAATAATTTCAATTTTTATTAGTTATATTCATGTTCAAACACAACTTCAATTTTCAGATATTATTTTAACTTGAAAATGAAACTTTTTTTTTTTTCAAATTTCACAAATTTTAAGTTCACAACCCCTACTAAATGCCTCTAAAACATGTGCTTTAAATATGCATGATACTTTTATGGGTCCAGGAGCATATCATTAGATGTAAAATGAGGAGATTAAAGTAACTCTTTTTTTGAAACAGATTCAAAATTAAATAGTTTCACAAAAATACATCCAAAATAGGGAATAGTGAGCTTATTTTAAATCAGTTTCAGTTTTGATTGTTCCATTTCAATCCTCTGTGTCATGGGCTATTGCTGAATTTTCTTATTGCTCTGTTTTACAGCACTGTAAGCAAAACCAAGTCTCAAACATGCCAGCAGTGTTAATGCCTGGAGATGAAGTACCCAAGTTCATAGCATTGCCATGTCCATGTCAGCCTCCCCGACCAGACAAGCTACTTGAAGAGGTTCACCAGCAGCCATCATCTCCAATGAAGCCGCCACCTCATACGTCAGTGCCAGTGGAAGTGGATGTACCTTTCACTCAAATTCGTAGTACTTTTTACTTGTAAATATCAATTAAATATGAGCAGTTTTCTAGCTAGCACATTTTTACTCTTTTGAGACATGGATGTCGTATATAAAATCTTTTACCGTGATATGTAGTAAATAGTGACGTATGCACAAACAAAGTTTCATATTTGTGTTTTGTATTTAAATCGAAAAGAAGCTGCGTATCATGTGTAAAGATATTCTTTATAGGTACGAGATCATTTTTATGTATAAGGTGTAAGGATATTTTTTGAAGGTACAAGATTATTTGAATCAACGGTACAAATTTGATTCAACGTGTACAAATTTGATTCACACGTGTACAGTATCATATCATTTTAAGTTTGTTTTCGATTATTTTAGCGCAATAACTAATATTAGAGCTAATAGTTGATAAGATGAAGAGTTATTAGAGCTAATAGTTGATAAGATGAATACAAAAATGGCAAATTAAGTGATGACATGGGTTCAACTTAATGCCTTTACTCGTAGCTTTAATTTGTACACTCGTATACAAAGTGTGAGCCAATGAGCTTTTGATTGTGAGTATAAATGCTAGGATATAAATACTAGGATGATGTGACCAATGACGGAACCAAAATTATAATTAAGTGAATTCTAAATTTGAAAAAGTAGTCATATGAACTAGTCGAAGGGGCTCGACATATATATATATAAAAAATTATCTTAATTATATATAAAAAGTATACTTTGTCGTCAAAGGGGTTCAGATGAACACCTTACCAAAGGGGTAGCTCCGCCCCTGGATGTGACTATGATACACAATAAATCTCTTAATTAGCTTATGAATCTAGGCGATCGATATATGAAATTAGTCTGAATAAGAGATTATATATAGGGTATAGGACAGTATCTTTAAACTAATTTAGTTCAATAAATTAATTATTTGAGGGAAATTAAGTAGGTGAGATTAAAAAAAGAAGAGAAATGGAATTATGTAGGGAACTAGGATGAAATACTCAAAACAAAGCAAATAAATTAAGAAAATGTGTCAGGTCTATCAACTCTTACTGTCTTACATTGTTTAAACAAAGTCATAAGGAAGGAAAAAAAAAAAAAGATACTCCATATGCAACTGAGATAATTGAATTCTTGGTTTACCTTAGACCAGGATTTTGTAATAATGAATTTAAGTTTTTCGTATTCATAATGCATGTGTAAATCTTTTTGCGTCATTAAGTTAATACTATGACAGATGATAAGAGGTAACTCTTAACAGTAAGTAATTAGATTTGTCACCTGAAATATAGACTAATAATAATATGTTACTGACAACAATTAAATTGTACTCACAATGTGATTTTCTAAAACAATATTTATAGCATAATGTCCTTAATTTAATACGTATAACATTAACTAGCCTAAACGGACATTGTAAATATTTCTTTACACTTAGTGGCATAGTTTAATCGTTTGCTTTAAGATAATAATCAAATTGTATCAGTATTTCGATAATAGCGGTTATGTTGTAAATATTTCCTACACTGTTGCTATAGTTTTAATCATTTGCTTTAAAAATAATCAACTTACATTACTATTTAGATAGTTGGAATTATATTTCTTAAAACAACTTTGATAGTGCAAAAAAGTTGACAATATAAATATATATTATATTTTTGTTAAATCTACTACTCCATCAAAGAGTGAAAGGGACGATCACCAAATAAAGTTTTCATTTGTTTTGAGCAAAATGAGAAATCTCCAAGGCCATAATCCTACTTTTACCACTCAAAGATTTCCTCTTCTAGCAGATTCCGTCTGTCTTTATCATACGTTTTATGCGAGATCTACTCGATTGTCGTAGTAATAAAAAATTAATTTTTACAAAACCAAATCTTTTACATTGGACAAGTGTTCAAAGTAAGAAGATTTTGATCAGTAGTTTAGCACATAAAAACACAAATGATGGTTGATTATAAAGTGCAGCAAATCATTCAAAAATTTATCAACTCGAAAAAATGTAAATTTCTAGTCTAGCAAGGCAAGACAAAACCATTGACAAGAAGTTTAAGATGTTTGTGAGAGTATATATATAAATATTATTATTTTTAGTTAAAAAGAAATATGTATCTTCAGTGAAATTTAAACTTAGGGGTCATTCTCTAATATCACATTGAAGTATGTCAATATTGTTAGGATCCTTACCAAGGGCCTCATGGGTAGGATGTTAGCATTACCCAATAACCTCCCTCCCAACTACTTGTTAGGATGAAGCGATTATCATTACACCAAAAATTATAGCTGATAGCAAAAGCGTAACTTTATTTCGTAATTAAGTCCACAGTTCGATCATGATTCCGACCCACGGCTACTCAGTCCCCTCATGGGCCTTGCCATACGTAGGATATTGCCATTACCCAACAGTTATCTTTTTCAAAAATTTTAACAATTATCTTTTTCAAAAATTTAAACTGTTAGGAAAAACATACTTTTATTAATTTACTTGCTTATATCTTTAACAAATAAACATCCTCAGGGTTATCAATTATCATGTCCCAGTCTTGCTCCCAATTGATTCACAACCATTATTACACTTCAACATGTAAGATATATATCATAAAATTGTAATATTAATCTTGATGTATAATTCAATTACTCATCAAAGGTAATAATCGACAGTGGACTCATGGAATGTCAATATCTATGATCAGCCAATCTCGATGGACTGTGTGATCATTAACGCAAAAATAGTAAACCGCACAAAAGAAGACAAATATATAGGTGAAAAGAGAGGGAGCAAAAATTAAAGTAGAAAGTAAGGAAGATAAAAGAGACAGATGGAGTGTGTCTTGACCAATTTTTTATTTTAACCCTGACCTAATTTTGCTGTAGAATGAAAGTGACCCTTTAATTTAGCAACTAAGCCACCTTCCCCCACCACTTAACCATGTGCTTCCGTCATTCGTAATGATTTTGCACTTGTTTTTCTTTCACTACACTCTCATTCTTTTTTCAACCTTTCACTATCACGACCGAACTTGCTGACCCTTGAGCTCATTCTATTATTTGTCCTTTCTGTTCGCTAAAGGATCGAAAATTTTTATGAGCTAGCTTTTCTCATTAAATTAAATTTAATATTAGCTTCTTTCTTAATAATATTAAGTTCAGATTCATTCATACACTCTTGAATCTTGATTTATCTGATAAATATAGGAGTGACAAAATTAAATTAAACCCGTTTAACTTACTTATTTTGTTGAAGTTTGGATGGGTTAATAATCCGTTCATTTATTATATCAATATATCTCAAATCAACCCATTTAAAATTAGGTTGATATGCAACTCAAATTGACTTGAGAGAGATCTTGTCAAGATATTTTTAAAACACTTTTTTTAAAAAAAAAAATTTGATATGTTTTATATAGACAGAACAAAGAAAATACTAATTTAATTAAGTATAAAATATTGAAAAATAACAAATAAAATAAGTAAAATTTAATAAAAGTTGGATTGTGTTGGGTCTTGACTCATTCTATAATCATTACTCAACCCATTTTGACCCAATCAACTTCGATCCAAGCAAATTTGGGTTGGATTGGGTCTTGACTCATTCATTGTCTTGACCTATTATGACCTGATAAAATTATACTCAACTCGTCCAATTACCACCTAGATAAATTAAAAAATAATCACTTTTCAGATTTTGAAATTGACAAAAGTCGCTATTTTGCCATTTTTTCAAATTTTACAAGTGAACTCTTGAGATATGAAATTTCTGGACAATGATTATTTTAAAAAACAGTTGAAAATTTAATATATGGTAGTCGTTCGCTTGTACTTTTCAGGTTCGCATGGAAAAGTATTATACTGTCCTTAATTATGTTCAAATGATCTTTGAGGAATTGTCAATCTTAACTAGATTTTGTACTTGGCTAGGCCTAAGCTCCTATTCTTAAATCTTCTTTTTATTTTTGACCTTTTCCAAGTACGAAGAATCGAAAAAAATTGTCAATATTATCCACTTATTTAGTGCTTTTCTACTCTACTCAAATATGCTATAACTGCACTTTCCTTTTCCCTTTGAAATATTTAGTTGCCATTGTTGAAAAAAGATCACCAAATTGAAGTACGTAACTGTCTCATAAAAAATTTCAAACACATTATGTTGTCATTTACTTATAAATTATATTAATAACATGTTTCACAAGGAACTGTAAAATTCTTTTTCCATAGACTAGACAAGTCAAAATTCTTTTGATAACTAGATATCAATGCTATTAAATAAAGTATAACGAGCAACTAACTTTTGTACCATTAGTGCATAAAATTTAAAGCAATAATAAAACAACAACGTTTGAAAAGGAAGAGGAAATCTGTAGGATTTGAAAATGTACGAATATAGTGGAGCAGCTAGCTCTTTAGACTCTAGAGCAACTACTATTTCGAGCATTAGCGACCATATCAATAAAAATAAGGTGGATGATGTAACCTTTAATAAGAAATTTAAAACTTTTAAAAAATATGATATAAATATATCATAATATTTATGTGGTTATAAAAATTGTAAAATTTGTAGTTAGTGGTGTGGCTCAAGAGCTCTACTTATGAGTTCATGGATTTCCAATAGTTTAAACTTATAATGGGTATTTAGCGACAAACAGACTCGATGAAATCTCACAAAGTAGGGGTGGAGAAGGACACAAATTTTATTACTATCTCATTGAAATAGAGAATCTGTTTTTGAAAGATTCTCGACTTATCCGCCCTTAACAAAAGAAGAAAGCTTATACGATGTATATGTATTAAATAATTCACTAAACATCTTTAAATATTTCACTATAAATTAGTCAAGTATTATTATCTATTAAAATTTAAAAATTTAAAACTTTTGAATTCACTTTTGTTTTGTGGCTTTTAAACATATAGTCAGATTTACGTCTAACGTATTATTGGAGAGAACATGACACCTGAGCCTCATATTTTAATCTTGGTATTGTGCCTAGATCTAACACAAGAGAATATAGCCAAATGATATGTACTAGTGGTACATATTATCCATGAAAAATAATTAGTGGAAGTCCTATGAAAATTAATTAGTGGAAGTCCTCGTAAATTGGTTCGGTATACCTGTCATAAAACATGCATAATTAACCGTTTCTAATTAACGTTTGCTTAATTTAAGACATTAATTAAATATTACTTTCTATTTTTATTGTTTTTAATCATTCCTTCAAAACAATTAAAGTTTCATGAACTGATCAAAAAGAAAATTTAATGAAAGATAAAATGGAAGAAAATTTTAAAATTATTCTTGAAGATTGAATAATTAAATTGAAGTAATATCAACTATTAAAAAAATATTTTAACAATTCATTTATTTTAAAATGAAGAGAATAATTAACATACCCATGTTGATTAATGTTTAATAATAGATTTTGAAAAATAATTTGAAAAAAAATAATTAATGTTAAAAGTGAAACATAAAAAAAAATTTTTTTTTTTTTGATATATTAAAAATGACATTACTTTTGAAATAATGAGCAAGTAAAATGGGGCTCCCCCTAGAGGTTGCTTTTGTTAATAGTTGTTCCTGTGGCTTACTGCAATTTGCATCTATTTAAACGATGGGATTCGTTTGTCTTTTTGCCCCTTCTAGTTCTACATTAAATTAATTAAATTAAAGTTGCTTCTAATAGTGGAGCAAGATTCTAATTAGTGGGATTAAAGCCAATCATGAGATTAGGCAGATAAACATGACAACGTTCATTCATTTTTAATTTTTTTGTTTATAGCTGTACCACTGGCTCCTTTTAAGTTGACGCCCACAGAAATTATGGGATTAGTGGGTTTTATCGAATTCTCATCGATAGCAATAATAATTTTTTTCGCTAAACATTTTATGATACATTTATAGTATAATTTTAATACATATTACAAAAGATTATCTATAAGACATAAAATAATTTTATTAATGGATAAAATATTTATCACACACTTTAATACATATTGGTTAATTTCTTACTAGACAAGCATAATATATCTTTAAACACTTATAATACATTTATAATACAGGTATAATTCACTTTTAATACAAGTAGAGATTTATCATAATATTATTATGTATTGCTATAAATGATAACTAAAAAGATTATCACTAAAATCAATAATTATTTTTCAAAAAGTACTCGTCCAAATACTTTTCCATTATTTTTTGACTCTATCATCTCAGGCCCAATTGGCTATTGCCTATTAAGCAAGTAAGGTTGGATAATTACTCATTCGTTAATTCAAACTATTTTAATCTTCTCAAATTCTGCTTAAACCATTCATTTATCGTCTTTTCTTTAAAAAAAAGAGAAAAGCTCTTTTAGGGTAAATGCTATTGTCATTGCCTATTAGATATAGTAGAGAGATCTTGAAATCCACATTTCAAGATTAATTAAATAAATTTTCGCTTGATACAATTAAATGTAATATCAATGTCTCATATGATATTCATATCGAATTGACAGAAATAGGCATGGTACTACGTGATAACTTGGGTTGATTAATTGCTGGAAAATCTATATTTCTTGGTCGTGTTGCTAGTCCATTGTTGGCTGAAATCATAGGGGTGTGTGATGCTCGTAGTTGGCTAAAGAAATGTTTCAGTATATGAGGTTGATTGTGAAAATTCATAATCTACTAGTGAAGCAAGTTCTGGAAGAAAATTTAGTGAACTACTCTTATTTTGATTATTTAATTTTTGATTGCAAAACTCTTATCAAATTGATAAGAAATCAACGAATCAGGTCACTCATTATCTAGTTAGAGCATCTGTTTCTGTGTCTGGTTCGGTGGAGTGGGATACCAACCCTCCATCTCTCATTACCAATATACTTGTTTTTTATTTGAATAATACATGGTGAAAAAATTATTTTTTGAAAAAAAAAAAGAATATTAACAGTGACCCATCAACCTCATATAATTCAGACAAATGTTGGACAACTTCTTGAGTCTGAAACTCTGCCACAGCTACACCTTTCTTTAGCAAATTTAAATCAAATCTTTTCGTATACCTCAATATGTTTGGGAATATTTTTGGGTATTTTGAGAGTATTTCTCCTTGGAATCGTACTCTTTTCATGCACGTCTTCACCAGTAACTTCATGCATTTGGAGTGAAAATTTGTTTGTCCAAACTATCCTTAAATGTAATCTAATTTTGCATGTCAAAACTGCCTCATCCAACATAAACTGTCCTAGTATCTTATTTACAAGATATATTTAGAGAACTTTTGCCTTATCCCATGAGAGTTCCGTAGCAATAAAGACATAACTTTGTAAGTTTTGAAAATAAATACCTCCATCGATATAAGTTTTATAGAAACTAAGTACTAAGGTACATATTCAGTTGGATTTAAGCAGCATAGATTGTTTGGTCTTGTAAAGCAAACTTGTATCATATTTTGATATAATACTAGAAACTTTTGTCATTTTTTTTAAAATTTCAATGTCAAAGATATTTTCAGCTATTTTTTTAAAAAAATAATTTTGACGAACAGATTAAAGACGAATCAATATAAGAGGAATTCGTGCAAACGATCCGATATACTTTGTGATTTGGATGATGGTAAACTTGTTTGTTGGGCCCAGAAATGGAATTTGTACGCATAAACTGTTGGAGGCCCAAACACAATAACGGTTTTAAACTGATCCAGACCTGATTGGGCCTAACAATTGAACCGTGGGCTAAAAGCACGACAAGCCCGTTCCTAATACTAAGGGGCCCACTGCAAATTCGACCCATAGCAGAATATGATTTGGTAATTGGACCCAAGATCCAATCGGACCGGGGCCAGGCAAGCCACGCCATTAAAATGGTCTTAAATTATTCCGACATCTCTTACGAGGTAACAAATTAATTATGTACTAATACAATTATAAAAAATAACTGGTACTGGAATCAAATAAAACATCACATTTTTAATCACCAATCAGGTCGATTGTATGTCGAGTCGACTCACCTGACAGTTTAGACTTATCCATGTTTTCTATGATTCAGTCAATTGATGACATATGAACTGTAATACGTATACCGAATTGGATGAGACGGAGTGGACGAAATTAATGTAATAAACAGAACTCAATTAGAGAAAGATCAGTAACATTTATTTATTTCCTAATAACTCATTGAACAACACGCGAATTCTTTTGAGCTTAGTGTCACTGAATTAAATTTTTACTAAGACTTTCGTGCAACACTTGTTAGCTTGCTCACAAATTTTTTAAGGTCCAAATGTATCATTCTGGCTAAACTATAGACATCTTCCTCCATAACCTGCAGTTTTGAACAACGCTTGCTTCACGTCTTGGCAACTCAAAATTGTCCGATTCTCCATTGCCTATCAAATTAATAAATAATAAAACGGACCGATCATTTAGTAAGTAAATAAGTATTTTACCTAAAATTGAAAGAGAGCAATTTGAGTACGTACCTCAGAACAAGAAGCTCGCATTGAGAAGTCACTGAAACAGCTGACAACACATTGTTGCACCTCAAGCCCTAATGCTTCCATTGTGTGTACTGTCGATAACAATAACCCTGGCTTCGTTCCGCAACAGATCTCGATGCTCGTCTCATCATTTCTCCTTTCTACGTCAAACTGTGATGATGACATCTTTAATTACGATTTACTGTTTACTTTTTCTATACTCTCTATTTCGATGGTGATTTGTCGTGGTTTTATAGTATATAATATTATATGGTATGGTTTAATATTGTAAAGTATAATACTGTCTGAATAGATGATATGGGTTGCTACTATTTAATGATAATTTTATTGTTTGATTTGACGGTATGGTATTGATTGTAATTGACAAATTTACAAAATTATTCTTAATTATTATAAATATTAAATTTATCAATATCTTTAAAATAATTTT
>JAABOM020000049.1:26628505-26648650 GCA_011800125.2 Solanum clarkiae | reverse complement strand
AGGAATTGCCAAGTTGAGGGTCCTATTTGTGCACTATGAAAGTTTAAGTTCCAACTTACAAATTGGTGCCAAGTTTAAGGTCCAATTTGGGGATTTACTCAAAATAATATGGATTAAACTTTTAGCCTCAATAACGGTGCTGACCTGGCAATATAAATAAAGAGAAAGAAAAGATAATCACTGATTTTCGGCGGGTAGAAAATTCCGCTAAATACTACCCGTGCAATTAAAAATAAAAAGAAGAAGATATTTTCGACGGTCAAAGGACCCCACTTAGTAATACGTCAAGTTGCCACCTCATCTCTGACTTGTAAGGCTCAATTTTTTTGAAATTTTCCCAAAATTTACTTTTCCCCCAAAAGGCACAAATAGTTGCCTTTATCTATCCCCACGTGTACGTAACGTACAATCTAGGCCGTCAATGACAAGTGGACAAGGTCAGTACGCCGGGCAGCGTAAAGGATAAATCTTGACCCTATGATTTCGAATCGAGGGCTCATAAACTGCCCGAAACAGAAAGGGGGCAGATCTTTTTGCCTTTAAGAGGAGACCGTGGCCTTCACAGAAATTCATCATTCAGGTTAAAGAGGGTCATCGAAACCCTCACCTTTACCTTTGCTTCTTCTCCATTTCTCATTCCGGCGAAGAAAATTTCCTATATAAGTTCTCCCTTTTTTTTTTATTTTTCCTTGCCGGCGATGCAGTTATGGGCTCCCGCCATTTTATCGCCGGAGATTAACTGCCGGAGTTTTTAAGATCTTTCTAAAACCCGTAACCTTCTATGGCGTCAGCTGTTTTGCCCGGCAGGAATGAACCGCGTTGGGATGAACGCAATGCTTATATGAGGAAGTATACAACTAATCCCACTGCTCATTCTCAGCTCAACAGTCGGTTCAACCCTAACCCTAACCCTAATCCCAATTTTAACCTTCAAAATGTTTCAGCCTTATCTCGTCTTCGACAAGTTAATGAGCCACTTCCTAGGGCTACTCCATCTCCGGCGCCAATGGCGAACAATAATGTGCCGCTCAATTGGAAGCCAAATGCTGTCGATGATCGAAACGACTCATTTCACAGAGAGTATGTGACTTTCAATTTGGCTTCTTATTCGAGAAGCGAGTTGAAGGACCTTAAGAAGCAGCTAATCTCTGATCTAGATAGAGTCCGGGGCCTTCTAAACAGGATGGACGCCCAAAGTTTCGTCCCCGTTACATCTCTTCATTCCAGAGAAGTCATTCAGCCACCGACAGCACCGCAGCTTCAACCGGCATTGCCACCCATTGTCAGGCGGCATCATCGCAAAACTGAATCAGTTGGTGGACAGAGAAAGAAGCTCACCGGACAGAAGAGACCAAGAGCATTAGCCCCGGGGAAAGATCCTAAGCGGCCAGTAGTGATAGAAGGCGATAAGCTTTTTGTAAGTATGATGAGAAGCTGCCGCCAAATATTGATGAAAATGATGAAGAAAAAGAATGGCCATGTGTTCAACACACCAGTAGATGTGAAGGGTATGGGGCTTTATGATTATTATGATATCATCAAGCACCCTATGGATCTCGGAACTGTGAAATTAAGGCTTGACAGGAATGAGTACAGAACGCCACAAGATTTTGCAGCTGATGTGAGACTTACATTCAACAATGCCATGACTTATAACCCAAAAGGCCAGTTTGTACATTCTGTGGCTGAGGAATTTCTTCGTTACTTCGAAGAGCTGTTCAAACCAGCTTACAAGAAGTATGAAGCTGCGCTCCGTAAAGTTGCCAGTATTATGCAGGTGAATCACCCTAAGGATCTGTTTCAGCCTGCACTAATTCCGCTGCCAAATGCCTTACATCCACCGTTGCCAGTTGCAAGAAAACCAGACTCTGCGGGGTCCCCTTCCACCTGGTTGAATCAACAACAATCTCATGTCCAGTCTTTCCGTGCACCTGTTGCACCTTTTTTTGTAACCCCTGCTTCAAAATCTCCTCCACAGCCTGTAATTGAGACACCTTGTTCAACTAAAATGCCCAAGCCGAGGGCTGACGATCCAAACAAAAGGCTTATGACCTTAGATGAAAAGGCGTTGTTAGGGAATGACTTGCAGAATCTTCCCCAAGAGAAGTTGGATCATGTCGTGCAAATTGTAAAGAGGAAACTCCCTAATCTTACACAGGAAGGGAATGAGGTTGAGCTTGACTTTGAGATCATTGACAATGAAACGCTGTGGGAACTGGATAGGTTTGTAATTTCCCATAGGAAGGCTATGAGCGAGATTGAGGGACCAGGAGTCACAGAATATGATGCTGCCGTACACCTCAATAAGGTAAAGAAAGCATTTGTTTTTTCTCATACATCTGTTAGCTCTAAATTGTGCCATGTTTGCTGATCACCTTGTTGCGTTTTGTAAATTAGTCGCCTGAGAAGGCTCCAACACCAGAACATGCAATGCCTATAATCAAGAAAGTGGACATTGTGGAAGAGGATGTTGATATTGGTGAGGAAATACCAGGTGAAAACTTTCCTCCTGTGCAGATTGATAAAGACGGCCCATGTGTGAGTAGTGGGTCAAGCAGCTCTAGTTCTGGCAGTGATTCTTCATCCAGTGGTATACTTTTTTCTCTCTGTATTTCATTTTGGTTAACAGGTGTGATGGTATATTTACTTTTGCCATGGAAAATATTTGCAGATTCGGGAAGTTCTTCTGGGAGTGATTCTGATGAGGATAGTGTACAGTCACCTTATGTTGAAGCAACAAAAGAAGGTTGAGAATTAGATATTGGTGTTGCGGAGTATTGTATAGTTCTATGGTGCTTCTGTTAGTATTTTGTCTGGCTGATTTTGTGCATCTGTTTTAGCAGCACAGAAGATATCACAGTTCGGCTGGGTTTTAAGAAGTATGACTAGTCCAAGATTAGGAAATTGAGAGGTTTTAGCTATAACTGCAGAGTAGTGGTAGGAGGTAGGATGTTACAAATGTGGACTGACAGGAAACGTTTGGGTTTATTTTTTGCTTGTATACAGAATGACACCTGCTGATTCAGTGTTTAGGAAGGATAGAACAAGTAACTTGTACAGTGCAGACTGATGACTGAGTTTGTGGAACAAAGCTGTAGTCTATGAAATTACATATGGATCTTCTATTTGAACGTCTTATTTCTTTACTACCTTTACTTTGAGATTTTTCCCCTAGCTCTGCTGAAGTGAACACCACTTCTACTTTAAATTGGGTCAATAGCACAAATTTGAAAATATCGATTAAAGTAATGTATCAAGAATCCCAACTCAAACCAAGTTTGAATTAATTGAATCGCCTGCTTTGGGAGAATAAACTAAAGATAAGACAAGATGCTTTTTACTTATGAAACCAACTGGCAATATTAGATGATGTGTATGTGGAAAGTTCCAAAGGATTGGTTCAATGGTCAATAGCCTCAAATGACAAAGAACTCAAAGATCATTAACCCACACCAGTAAAACATCAGCAAAGAAGATTCAGCGACTTTGCAAGGTAAAAAGATGACATATACCTGAACTTTAGTGCACCTCCTACCACATGGAAAGAGAAACTAGCTCTTCCAACTTATGAGACTGTTACGATATTTCTCGTCTCAGAATTTGCTCTTTTTGATGCCAAAGGGCTGGAGATATTACTAGCTCCATATTCCATAATTCACTTTACCTGGAGTTGTTTCACTTGTGAGGTAAAAGAGAAGCACTGACAGTGCTATTGGGATATAGTACTATATTCAAACGCTAAAAACCTGGGCTTAACTGTCGCTGCTCAGTGACATATCCACTTCTGTTGAGCACTCCATTGAACATGTCTTTTCTTATCCTGTCCTTGTGAATGCCATTCGTAATGTTGACTTAACCTGTCTACTCTTATTGTTCACACGAAGAATCGACCCTTCTTTTTTAATGGAATTCAATCGGAAAAATTCCTAGTTCACCTATCATGGTAGCAATAGGACTTCAGTTTCCAGAATTCTGACTTTGAGATAGCACCACCAAGGAGGAGTTAACACAAGTGATTTGATTGAAACATGTTGGATGACAGGCAATGACATAGCTTCAGAAGTTCTAAATTATGACCTTGAAAAAATTATGCCAGTAATAGATGGAACCTTTAGTTGGCTACTCTTGATTGCTTTCATTTTGCAATTGAGACAGCAATAGGCTCAATGAGTTCTCTATTCGGGCAACAAAAGGGGGGTGAATAAATGGTAAATGTTAAATCTGCTAAGATCAAATTTAACTTTGATTGGCCAAATCTAAGTCCTAAATACAAATGTTATTCTATTATTGAAGAATTAGGAGCCAATTCAGTGCCTGCTCATCCCATTATTCGCCACCCAGGTGCCATTTTCCATGGACATTGTTGGAAAATTCTTTCTGAGCTAACTGCTTGATTCAGTTAAGGTTTCCACAATTATTGTTGTTAATATTTAGGGGAGATTCAGAAATCGAAACCAGAAATTTCTTCTGAAATATCTATTTGGCAATAATAACTGGCAACTTAATTTTATTGACATACAATGTGATTTTTATGAGCATACGCCTTGTCTGATTATGCCTTCTTGCTATACTGAATATACCAGGCAATACTTTACAGTAAACAATACCTCGACTTTTTGAGCTGAGGATCTATTGAAAACAGACTCTCCACCCCTCAAAGGTAGGAATAAAGTCCGCCGTACATCTTACCCTCCCTGGCTCCCCCAAGACCCCACTTGATGTCACTTTACTGTAAACACTTCTTTCACAAGATTGTTTAAACTTTGAGCCACACATTCTAATAACTTGTACATGAAAGTAGAAGTGCTAATGGGGAAAATAATCAGTCGATGGAAGATACAGATTGACTGCAGTTATCAGTATGCAGAGTCAAATACACAATTTTTTGATAAAGAGCATCATGTAAACATAGAAAAAAATTAGGCCTGCCCAAAGGTTGGAGATGGTAAAAGGATTTGTTCAAGATGTCTAGAGCTAGAATATATTCCCCAGCCTTATCTTGTGGCAAGTATCTGACACCAGCTAAGGTCATAGTTGAATTTGTCAATGATAATGTCTTCTCTTAGGAACAGAAGCAGAAATAGCTTAGTGAGTTTTTATGAGTCCATTTCTTCTATGCTGAAGGACGAAAACATCAGGAAGGGGGTTTTCATCGATAAAAACTAAAACCAATATTAGGCCACGAATGATCCACATAGGTAACTGGACTAACAAGGAACCAGCCTCAATAAACTCAATTTCTCAGAACACTAAAATGACTGGGCCTTTGAAGTCTATGATACTGATAAAATAATCCTATTCTGAAAGAGAATTTGTTGATCGGTGTCAAGCATGTTATTGAAAGCATGTCATACACTCCATCTTAATTAAGAAACTGTTCCCTCTTAGCTTTCAGAATGACACTGCAAAAAATATATTGTTCACAAAAGTCCCACATGTAGTCTTCCTCATTGAGTGCTAGCAAGAAACAAAAATCTATAGAATTACTCAATCCCAGAAAAGCGTTGGCTTATAGAACTAACTGGGAAAAGATAGATTCTGGATCAGAAGTAAAAAGTGTTTGCCATTCCTCAAGTAAAACATAGCGTTCAGATTTATTTGAATGAGGTGAGACAAATCAAGGAAATGTATGATGTCAAAGAAATTATCGACTTGACCAAACTACAGATTGGTGGCGACTACTTGTTGGATGGTAACAAGATGCTTCAGAAGCATTGTAAGTACTGCTGTTGCCAACCATGTTCCTTGAAAGGAGTAAGATCCTTCTCAATCCCTTAGATCTGATCCACTTATTTTCCGCGGAACATAAACAACCAAAGAACTAGTTATTTCCTTCCATGAAACTTGTGACATGTCAACAAGAACCACTCCGCCTTGGTCTCAAACGTGTGTTCCAAATTCCAGAATGGGGTTGATCATTGATGATTTCTGAACATCTTTAGATACTTACTATGTATTGTCATTTCTAAAATCAGATGGAAACATTGGTTTGGCCTTGGGAGGGAATCAACCAGTCAACTTTTTTATCAATCAACCAGTCAACTTTTTTATCAATTTCTAAAACAATTCAACTATAACTGTTATAACTCATACTACTTTTATTTAAATTCTAAGTACGTAATCGCGTAATTCACCAGAGTTAACCTTCTCTGAACAAAACACCTCCATCAGTTTGTGAAGGAGAGATCCAGTAGCAATATTGTTATGTAAGATAAAAATAGAAGCTTATGGAGCCTAATTTATGCAAAAGCAGCAATCATGGGAAACTCGGATCACAGATCCTTGATGAACAATCATATCACATTAGATCCGTGACAGAAGAACCCTAAAGCTTATAAAAAGGAAGAAATACTTTAATACCAATAAAGCACAATTAGCAGATCGCATGGTAAAATCCTCTAAAGGAATAGATGAAGGAAAACATACCTTAAATTTGACGCATCAAGTTTCTGGAGGGAAAATCGTATCAATCTCCAAATCAACTTTTCAAAAGAACTCAGAATTTGATCTAAATGACCAAAAATAACTCTAATTGCTTAATAAAAAAACTATACCCAGCTTACGCACTAGATAGAAATTTGTTTTAACCAATTGTGAACGATTTTCATTTCCGTAAGCAGATTTACATAGAAAACAAAACAGATTACGCAAAATTGAGACTTTGATTCCTTCTATGTGTCATCACTATTAAAGTCATACCAACTTTTAGGTAAGGACCATTTTTAGATAAAATTTTCTTGTGTGGTGGAATTAAACTCAGTGATTTTTTAAGTTTTTATTTTCTCTTGCCTCTTGTTCTGCATATGTGGATTTATAAATTGTGATATACAGTAAAAATTTTAGAGAAGCATATAAGAAATGGCATAATCACAGAATATTTTGGAAACTGGGAAATGATACCTCAACAGTCTAAAAGTAACCACTTGGAATGGTCAAATATAATTGTCTACGTGCAGACTGCAAATGACATGCAATTTTAATTATTTTTTTTACTTTATATATGTAAATTCGAGTTCAAAGTCGACCAGTAAAATTATGATATTTTTAATATACATTTGCCTCTACTTGTCATATTTTTATTTTCCTTTTGGAATTCTCCATCTAAAATTTCCTTGGAGGCACATGATGAGAGTGAATTTGCAAGTTGTATTAAACATGTCAGCTATTCGGAAAAGTTAGCTAATGCTTGATCCACATTCAATTCCCACTTTGTTAAATGTGTAGCGCCCATTTGTGTTAAATAATTCTTTCATTTCAATTTGTTTATTTTATTTATTATTAATGTTAAAAAAATTATTTTTAATCATAGTTTTTAATTTCTAAATATTTTGAATTGTTGTTTATTGACAATTTTTTCTATGTAATCTTACCTTGCATTTCTGCCAGAGGCTGTTTTCAAGAATGACTTCCTGGTCACATGATAGCAACTTTACCGGTTACTCCAAAACTCCCCGTAGTTTCTAAAAATGTCAATTTTGTTTCAATTTAGTTGGTCCCCCTCAAATGACTACTAGCCAGTTCTCATAAATTTTGACTGAAACTATTCAACTAAAACAAATAATTGAAAGATCAGAGACTTATTCAGCTTTTATATGTTATATATATATGATACACACCTGCACAATGAGACACATGAGCATATTAACAAGTGTAAATACACATCTCTAAACAGCCAGAATCTTGAATAAAACACTCTAGCAATGACATCATGAACCAAAAGAACTCAGCATGTGCAAACTGGGAGAGGTTCCACAAACATACAAGCATCAACCTATCAGGACCAGATTAGCTTAATAGTAGCTTCTTGTGGAGTATCATCCCTTTCTCTGTACACCAAATCGCCATCAGCACAGCCACTGCCACATCCCTGCCTCCTCATCCGTAACGACTTACAACTGCTACTCTTTAACCTGCTCCATAGAAATGATTTCCGTCATACCAAATGCAAGAACTGCTCAGCCTCTATTGTTTGCTCTTCCTTTTGCTACCTTGACATCCACGTGCATTGCCTTCTCAGCATCAGAATTTCAGACTATTTTTGTTGCCCTATTCATTGGATTGCATGCATTAGTTTCTTTGGTTGAAGTATTCTTACCCTTCAAATTGTTGTCAATGTGTTCAGAAAGTTATTATGCCCTTCCTTTCTCAAAATATCAGAAAGTATAAAAGCTGTTATCATCCCAGGCAAACAAAGCCACTCTTCTTTGACCTGATTTTTCAAAGAAACATGTGAAGTCAGACAGATGTAAATCCATGCTTTGAAATTGCAACAAGTAATTCATTGTAAATGAATATAATGACTTTACATTGATGACACCAGATTTTAAGTCGAGCAATGCCAGTGCCCTTCCATATGGATGCTCTGAAGAGAATCCAATTGCTGTCATAAAATTATTTTGATTTCTTCTCTTTGCACAATGCGTGTGCTCATACTCCAATTTTTGACCAGGGAAGAACTTTACCTGTGAAATGAGTATGGAAGCTGTACGTTATGAAGAGCAAAAGACCACGTGAACTTGTGAAATCCTCAAAATTACATTTAATAGCTCAGCAAATATGGCAATTTTGATATATTCAAAACAAACAAATGAGATGTAGTGCCTATCCTCGAGAAGCATTCCCCAGAAATCTGATGGAAAAGTATCAATTATCCCGTTAATGAGTGAATAGGTAACCTTAGGCATTTAATGAACATATTTATGAATCTTCCCTGTTTTAAAGAAAAAATGAAAGGAAAAGTGGATGGAACACTCACAATCCTGGAAGCAGCAACCAACTCCAAAAGGTAACCGTCGTCACCACTGCAAGCCTGAAATTTGAGGGACCAGTGGGAGTCCAACAACAACCACTCTTTCCCAACTAACTCAGCAAGGGTATGTGTCTCACCGGCCTTGTTGATACCAATCAGCTCCTTTTGCGATATAGAGCCATTCAATCTCTTTGATTTCTTGAAGTTCCTGCAGTCAAATCATGAATTTTAGAAGAACAGATAAAAGTTCAATACAGCTGACTGTTTTCAAACAGTAAGAAGTAGACATGACAACAGTTTTTAACTTTTCTTGATTTACTGAGTTCACTCGAATGGTAGAGGTGCTTAAAAATCTCACGGAAAGTGAAACAAGTACATTATTCCATGAGCTTTTGAATATCAGACGGTCCCTTTCTCCAAAATCAAACAGTTAGGCTTAATTAAAAGATAAAAAAGATATACTCCAAGTTCATTTTAAAGGAACAGTAACTTTCTCTATATTTTGATGGTGATGTTAAAGGTTCCCGATGTGTTAACTATATAACTGAAAGATGTTCCAATCGGTTGAAGCATTAATCTTCAATAGATGTAAAAGAAAAGTAGAGCAGATATATGCACAAGCAGTGTGCAGATCTATGAGAAAATCACAACTAGAGCAGCACTAAAAAGTATACCAAAAACTACATACCTCATTTGTAGGCTAATGATCTCATTACCAGCATCATCAATGACACGAGTCCAATTTTTTGCATACTGAATCCTTCCATGAAATGTGAAAAGACAAGAAATTTTTGAGAATGCACGGGAGGAAACCATATGAAACACATATGGTGCAGCAGTAGGTGTTGTAACTGATATAGCTACTCTTATACAGATTGGTTCCAATGCTTCTATTTTAGTGCTTGGCACAACTTCGAACCATTTTTCCATTGTGAGTTGTGAAGCTGGACAAGTCAAATCTTCTAAAGAGAGGGCAGTAGAGCCTATAACTTCAATAGATTTTGAAATTGGCAACCCATGAGATGACGGGGACATGAGTTCTAATAGAAGATGACCACAAGGTTCACATTGGAAGTAAGCAGCCTGCTTTTCCCCACTCTCAGACAAAATTGTAAGTTTCTTTTTTGCATTGAAGATTCTATCAGGCTGTGACTTGCTAAAGGAAACAAAGAAGTCTCTCTTCTGGCCTTTGGGTAAGTTTCTTACGCCTACGATCTCCAACATGACCTGTAAAAATAGTTGCTAAAAGTTACAAATTTTGAACATCACATAATTCAAAAATAAGATCAGTTAGTAGATGATAATTGTATAAGGTATGGATGATAAAGAATCTAAGAAATGGCAATAGTTCTATCGAAGGTGCTGAAGATTCAGATAGAAGAAAAGGTAGATTCTGTGCTGTTGTTGCTGATCAGACAATCGAGGTTACACAAAAAAGCATTGATTAAGGTATGGATGATAAAGAATCTAAGAAATGGCAATAGTTCTATCAAAGGTGCTGAAGATTCAGATAGAAGAAAAGGTAGATTCTGTGCTGTTGTTGCTGATCAGACAATCGAGGTTACACAAAAAAGCATTGATCCAATGTCAAGACAACAAAATAAGATAGAGACCTGTAGGTTTATATTTCCTAAACAATTAAAGTTTTAATCAAATAATTAATGTTCGATTAAAGTGTCATGGAATGTATTAGTTCCTAGATGATCTTCAACCCTCCATGTTCACATTGATGGATGGCAACAATTTATAAGTTCATCGCACACTCTAGATCCCCTTTTTATACCATCTTTTAAGCTATAGCGGTAATGAATTTCACTAAATGCATGTATCAAATTATATCAACAGTCCCAGAAAAATAAAAACAAAAGCAAATAGACTTTAGAAACAACTAGAAAGGGATTCAGAAATTTACTTCGAAAACTTTCCTCTCTGGAAGCTGAATTATCTTGTGATCCACATGGAACGTATCGGCCTTCTCGGTCATGGGATTCGAGGGGTAAGGACAAATTCTAAGAGGAGATGGTGAATTTCCTCTATACATTGCACCTGCCCTCCAATATCTTAAACCATACATCTCCTCCCAGAACTTTGTAGTTCCAGAAAACCCAGTATCCAGCTTCTTCCCTTTTGTTCTATCAGAATCAGTATCATCATGATTTAACACCTTACCCATAATATCAACAAGGTCCTTACAATAAGAAATAGGATGTAACTGATGAGTGTGCCAGATAAGGTCAATGTCATAAGTTGGAACAGAGAAGCTCTCAATTGATCTTTCTTTGTTTCTTCGGATTAAGTGTAAGAAACCCTTGTATCGAGCTACAGCTCCTTCAAGATAGACCTCGCTAGTCATGTGGGGTCTAGACACCTATAAGAAATACATGATATAAGACCAAAAATGATGTGAACTATATTAGCATGTCCGAACAATCTGATACCAGCAGAAAATAATAAGAAAACATGCTAAGTTATACACCATTCCTAATAATGCAAAAGATGAAACGACAAACAGGCACATCGCCATCTATGATAATTTGCGAGAGATAGTTGAAGTTTGTTAGCTGGCTTCTCTAGCTGTTCCATATATGACAAGGATGAACAGGCAGGCAGGAGAAACGACCCCTCTACCTCTCAGTTCTGGTTCTTCCTTATTTATTCCTTTCATATTATCCTATATCATTCTGTTTATTAAGTTTGTCCCGTACAATTGATTGTCAAGCACTCAAATATAATCAAATAAAATTATAACAGAAATTAAAGTTTGTAAGTTCTCACAAACTGAATCTCTTAATTGTTCGGCCTGTGCTTTACTTAAATAAAATGTTTGAATCTTCTTGCTCACCTGATAGAAGAAGGGGCTTTGCCTTTTAACAGCAGAGACTAGATCATAGTTGCTGCACTTTTCAGATTTTAGAATTTGTTTAGGGTTATTATCTGAATGAGCTCTTGCTGGATCCAAGTCATAAGGTTCATCTGGATACAAATGTTTCCATGTCTCTTCTGTTTTTGTTTGTGATATTTCTTTCACAGAAGATACAATGTTATGGTTGTCAAGAATCCTCCCATACAATTCCTCGCAATCAGTTTTGTATCTAACCTGGAAAGGCAGAATAAACACTCCATGTGTCATAAAAAGCACCAAGTCAAAAAGGAAAAAATGAAAATAAATATTTCAATAGTTCAGAAGACTACAGGATTGAGCCTGTGACAATGCCAAATCCATTCACAATCAAGAGGAACAACCAAAGGTCCTTCAAAGAAAGGGCACTCCGAGTGTTTTGCCAACAACGGTAGCCAACACGAATAGTACCTGAGATGGAGATTTTCATTTGCAAGTTTTACGAAATAAAGAAATCTGAAATACATGAAGTAAGGTTGAATTCCCTAGATAACAGAAACAATCTCAAGTCCTTTTCAGGGATCAACAACAACAACAACATATCCAGTGGAATCCCACAAGTGGGGTCTGGAGGGTAGAATGTACGCAAACCTTACCACTACCTCATAGAAGTAGACAAGTTGTTTCCTGAAAACCCTCGTCTCAAAAACCCATAAGCAAAATAAACTAGATATGGCAAAAAGAAAAGGAAAGGGAATAGAAAGGGCGACTAATAACGAAAAGCACGTAACAATACGTCAAGTCCTTTTCAAGATCACAGAACATAATACTATGCAACATGAGCGACAAGCAAACAACTTCAAATCCAAGTCATTTGGCCATGAATATACTACTTTTATAAAAAGACATCCCCGTGCACTAAAGCTCGCACTATGCGTGGGTCCATAGAAGAGCCAAAAACCATGTTTGACCATAAATTCGGGAATTCAACTTGATTTGAAAAAACATCAAGAAGTTATTTTCACCTTTTTACTCCAAATCACTCACAAAAATTTAAAAGTAACTCCTTTTTACATCTATTGCCAAACACAACAAGATAACATCTTTTACTTTGAAAATTAAAAAAAATGTACTTTTTTCAAATTTGACAATATTCATGGCTAAATGGGCCCTAAATCAGTATCTAGCATTATACTTAAACTAGTGCAACATTAACTGCTAGTATTACCCCAAAAGCATAAGATGTCAAATAAAGTAAGGTCTCTGAACAGACAGTAAAATCATAATACTGATGAATTTCAAATACGAGGATTACCTATAAATTGCGATATCGAGAGCAGGGGCTTCATTGAGCCAACGATTCCTATCAATGGTAGCAAGAAACTGAAGATGCTGTTTGGCTGCAGGAACAAGGTCTACATTAATCACAATCTTCTGTGCTTCATTCCACTCCAACTGCTGCTCTATCTCCATGGTTTCTTCACAATCGATAAATTGCAGAATATGTGTTTTAGTTCCTCAAAAAAAGATTTGGCGTAGAAAAGTCGAGGCAAATCACTTAATTGACAAGGAAACTATGATCGCCAGACTATATAAACAGCGACTCTCCCTTTATATATTGTCTGAAGAGTTTTATGTATTCAATGCCGTAAAAATACATAGATTTTGCTAGTAATTTCATGGAAAGCGAACATCAATATTTATTGATTACCATCTATTCTCACCCTATTGGATTGGGAAAGCTAATCCCGGTCAAACATGAATAAACTCATTTTAAAATTAATTCAAATACAGTAATCCCTTGTTTCTTTTACTAATAACAGTTCTTAGTGCTAAAAATATTTTACTTATTTATTTTAACAAATTTAAAAAATATTTTTCATTATTAAATACGTAAATTATATAAAATACTAATAAGTTTTTAAAAAAATGCGCCAATCAAACAGAGGAGCACCATCATACGATAAGTCTGAGACTTTGACAAAGTCCACTGTATTTTTCTTCCAATGACAAAACTACCCTTTAACAACCTAAATTATGTCTTTTTAGAAAACTGAACAAATTAAGTCAAATAATTATTTTTAATATTTCTAATGATTATACGTATGTAAAAAAGGAAATATCTTTTAAAAAATATACTCCCTCCGTCCCTGTGACACTCTTTGACTTGACACGGTGTTTAAGAAAAAAAAAAAAAAACTTTTGAAACTTGTGATCTAAAATCATTATTAGATATTTGTGTGATTAAGAATTATTTCATTAAGGGTAAAAAATAGAATTTTAAAGGTAGATTGTTTCTAATTTGAGAAGGTGATACTTTTTTTTGGGACGGACCCAAAAAAAAAGAGTGTCACATGAAATGAAACGGAGGAGTATTGCTTGAAATGATGTTAAAAATACTATGTTGGACAGTGCTAGCACGGACGCTTGTAACCAGTCTTTTGATAAGAGTCGAATAAACCCAGATAGGTGGATATTTCCGAATTTGATATTTGGAATCATGTTTTGAAATTAAAAATTGAAATTTTGTCTAAATTTCATCAATAAATGTCAATTTGAAATCAGGCTCCCAACCCACTGTTAAATATAAGAAGCTCTCAATCAGAAGAGAAAGAGAAAATAACAAGTGATCACTTAGATACAAAGGAAAACAACTTCTATTCGCTATTTCTACAAAACCAAAAACTATACATAATGCCTTCAATATTGAAACCATCCTACTGCATGAAGGAGATGCATAAATCAACAAAGTAAACAAATTTTAAGCAGAGAACAGACAGAGAGTCGATAGCAAGTATTAGCGGCAAGCAACAGATACACATACGCTGGTGGACTAGGTTGTCATATCAGGGTTTCTTCTGGTTTTGATTCTTTTTCTGTGTTAGCTTCTTTTTCCAAATATTCTGCTTCAACTGTCTCCTTTAGAATGAAAAGTCTCTGAATGACAATAGGTTGATTCAACTGTTTGGCTTCTCTGATTTCAGTCTCTTCTTTATTCATGTTGTATGCATCAAGCATGACTTTGATCCACTTGTGCAGCTCTTTTGGAGTTCTGATCCACGCAAGAAAGCATATAAGATTTCAGTTGAGTACGAATAAATGCATAAAACACTAAGCTCTTACGTGTAAATAGCATTAGGATCCTTGGCATCGTGTTCATGACCAGGGCTGAAAGCTGTTGCCAATGCTGAGAATCGCTCTTCGGGATCTGTGATGTTTAGCAAGTACTTAAGCAGCTTTATTTCTTTTGGGGCCATGCTCCTTAGACTACTCTGTGTAGCCTTGTATAGACTATGCATTATCTCCTTTACCTACAGTCATAAGTCAGCATCAGCTCTAATAAATTATCTGGCACTTCAACCGAATAAAAGATTGCTATCAGAGAGAGAAATTCGAGTATAAGATGGGACTTAAGTTACAACTGGGATAGATATGGTTAAAATTAGAGAAAGTCAAATATAGTTAAAGAAAAGAAGGATACTGCTAACATTTCCAGGATAAATTGATAATAGGACTCTGCAAATTACTTGTGCAAACACGACCAAAAGATGCTCGGCAGATATTGTCATCTGAATCTCTTTTTTTTTTTTCCATAACAAAAATAAGCCACTTCCAGTTTTTATGATTATATTCAAAAGTCTTCCCTTTCATGTCCTCCAAATAAAATAATAATAAGAAAACACCAAGACACGGAATTTAGTTAATGAAAACTGAATAAGAGATAATTTTATTTATATGGAGCAACTAAGATATAATGGCCCTGAATTTTGAGCGGCTTCAGCCTTCAGGGATGAAGCTCTAAACTATCTAAGCAATATTTTTTGCCGTTGGCATGCTACTATTGTTTTTCTTGTATATGAGCTACAAGTTCTCATAAACCTTTCAACATAGCATTTTGACATGTACATCATATTGGCGTCAAAATGTACGGGATGTAGCACATGGAAAGTGTCATAAATCAAAAAAGAAAATATTCAACGTATAAGAATGTATGCAACTGTACATTCAAGTCCTCAAAAAAGAAAACTGGGGGTTGGGGTGGTGGATCAAATTGGGTTAAGAAACTAGTCATAATCCTCTATTCCAACTCATGCTTGGGATCATCACAATTTCATGCGGCAAACATGGGTTGGATTTTGCCAGGTTTCGATGAGTTAAAAAGGATTGAGTCGACAAAAGTAACATGATCACTACTGACCCAAAATTCGTTTAAGTAAAAATAGTTTGGTCAAGATGGGCTGAAAACCATTTATAACCGAATCCGCCCAACTTAATTTTGAATATGCTATGCTTTTATAGACCAAAATTGACACCCCTAGTCCAGAAGGACATACTCCACCAATCCATAGATTCCAACATCAAAAGCAATGATTTAAAGATACTTATTTAACATCACAGTAATGGAAAAACACATTTCAAGGATCTCGAATTACTTGAAATTAATATAACATACCATAAAACGGATAGGACAGTCAAATCAGTTGCAACCTAACAGTGCACACCCCAAGTTTGACTAGTGTGAGTTGTCTCCATTTCAATAGTGTACAACTTAAACTCACAAACTAAACTTTCTAGCACATCAATGGATGTATGAGAAAAAAATGAATACCTTTTATACATGCAATATGGAAGAGTCGGTCCATTTTCATGACAAGTCTAAGACATAAACACATCAAAAACAGTTTATGGAGCATCATCAACATTACAATAATATAACCCAGAACATTGTTTGGATAAATTATAAGATCCTTAATATATGACGAAATTCAGCATTCTTTTCAAGAAATAGATTAACACAAATTTTTGTGTATGTGAATCAAAATGGACTACAAATGCACATACCTCATTTCTCATGGTAGAGGATTCTTTTGCTGAAGCCCAAGCACCATTTATCAGCAGCACCAAAGAAGAGTCAAGTTCTTTACTCTTGGCAAGGCTTTTTATCTTGTCACACGCCACATCTACTGATGGGGAGTTCAAGATGTCATCAAATTTGGCCTGGGCAGTATCTAATGTTCCCACAATCTCCAGTGTGTTATCATAAGCACTGACTGCAGACAAGCATCTGGTCCCAAGTCTGGCAAATGCTGCTCAACCAAAAATTCAGTAAGTATGATGAACTGACATCACTTCCCCAATTTTTAGCTGCTTTCTAGTTTTGTTTTCAAATTACTCATCGCTCCATCCATAACATCAGAAAATGTATCAAGATATTTACAATGTCATGCAAATCTTCTTCATGATTGAACCAAATAGTTGGATGAGGAAAGTAATAAATCACCATTCATTTATGAAAGATGAAAGGACAGAAAGAAAGCCTCCTGCCGTTCATGTTGCATAAATAACTTAATGGGAGCCATGGAGCAACTATCCAAAAGATTCTGATTGGCTTTAGTTTCAGGTTCAACTTTGAGATATCTACTCTTGATTATGAATATGAAAGTTTTTAAAGGATACTGGTGAGATCAAAACTACCAAGACAGGATAAACTTTCAAGACAGCTATTGCCAGTCAGATAGTAGTTACTATAAGCAACAAAAAGTCCAGTTGAAATATCACAATTTTTCAAATCACAGAGATTGGTGGTTCTTATATTAAATGGCATGCTCTTCATCAAATAAAATAAATAAATGGCATGCCCATTTACTTCCTAGAACAAAGTCACAAACACGACTTCAGCATAAGAGTAAAGAAAAAAGGACTTGTGAGTTGTGACAGGCTGGTCAGTGTTGTCAAAGGTGAAAAAAACAGAAACATTGGAAGTGTCTCTAGAGGCTAAAGCTGCAACTCACAATAAAAGTGAGCGCCTTGGTGCAGAAAGGCACAAACAACAAACAACAACAACATACCCAGTACAATCCCACAAGTGGGGTCTGGGGAGGGTAGAGTGTACGCAGACCTTACCACTACCTCATAGAAGTAGAGAGGTTGTTTCCTGTGGACAAATGAGGAAAAAGTTTTAGAATATATGTAATGGAATGTCCTAGAAAGTGAAATAACTACAATAAAAAGACATATATATAAAGTAAAAATGATGTCAGCAAAGTTCAAAAACGATTTTAAACTTATATTTCAAATGCAAAGATGTAGATTTAAGCTTCTAAACTTTAGGCTGGTCAATATCTATATTATTCTGAGTTTCTAACTTCCTACCTCAGCTCTGTGTAATGACATATTCATCCACACTGTCCCCTTAAGAATTGATGTATCATACAGCTAGCTATATCTATCTTTATGGTATACTTTTTTAGAACAAAGGTCATTGGCATTAGGGCACACACCTTAATGACTTGGTGCTTGCAACAAAGCACCACATAGGCAAGCCAAAATGACCAGTCGTGTTGCACTGAGATACAGGGCTCAAGTGGCCCTGCAATGGTCTTTTAACAACACTAAAGCTAACTAATAGCAATAATCCTTCGAATCCCTAGCTAGTTTAGCTTGAAAACATATGCCATGAAGTTATAGTTCATTTTAATTTTCCACAAGAAAAGTTCAAAATGCAACATGCTACAGAACATTTTGATTCCCTTCCTTCGACAACGACCACCCATTACTAAAACCACCACACCTAAAAGAACAATAACGCCATGAACAAAGGCACTTTACCATCTCGATCCTCCAAGCTGTCATAAGTTTCTGAAAGCAACGTCAGATGACGAAAGAATTCACCAGTGAAGTCCTTACGCCTCTTTGTAACAATTGCATTCAAATCCCTCGGGTTATCTTGTATCTCTTTGAGAAGTTCAGTATGCCTTTCCATTTCGTCATCAATCTGCAATGACTCATTCCTGATCAAGAACAATGTGGGAATATCTAAAGATACAGCCTTTTCAAACTAAAAAAGACTTCTCATTTTCAACCTTGAACGGAAATATATGCATTCAAAGAATTCTTCATACCTTCCTAACTTTTCTAGCCAAGCTAATTAATTTTTCCTTCATTTGAGAATCATCTTCTGTATCAGCTCGAATTCGACAGCGACTGTAAAATCTATCCCGGTATTTCTTCCATTCTTCTCTAAAAACCAAGTATTTTCTCCAATCTTTTGACTTGGGTTTTTCATTTAAGAATAAATCAATTATTTTATCACAAAACTGAGTAATTGTATACCCCTCAGCAACTTCAACATCAGCTTCTCCCTCTACTGCGGAAGTAGATACACCACTGGCCAAAACCTCTAAACAAGAACCATACAAAATATTTACCAATCAAGAAAAGTGAAAGAATTTTTTTTTTTTTAAAAAAAAAGGTACCAACACAGGAAAAGAAGACAAAGTAGTTACTAGTTGTGGGGGTTTTGGCACTTGTTCTAGTTGGTGTTCTTGATGCTGATTTCTTGGAATTCTCCAAAAGCAGGGCCAAAGATTTGGGAGAAGCTAAGGATAATGCATTGGAAGGTAAAAAGGGGGTGTGAAAAAAAGAGAGATTTGTGGTGGCGGAGATCGATGACTCCAAGCTGTGTAGATGGGTCATCATTCTTCACTATGCTTGCTCAAGGAGCTTAGGCGAAACTCCGACAATGGCTGATTCCTGAATCTTGATTTTGTAGATAAGACAGGCTAAACCCTTTGCGTTGTCTTTCCCTTTTATAAGGCCTTCTCTTTTCCTTTTGAGTTTGTATTGTATTTGTAGTTTGTTAATTACCAAATTACCCATCTGTATTGTTTTACTTGGAGTATTTAAATTTAGAGAAAACAAAACTTGTACCCCTTTAAATCAAACAATTTACATTTTATATTCCTATACTATTAAAATTTTGCCCCCTAATATTAAAAGAAAAACTTTCATAAATAGCCTAGGCTTGAAACTTAATATGGTTAAATAGCTATATTTTACATAATTACACAATATAATCTCAGCTATGTGACTTGGAGAGGAGGAGTGAGGCGAGCAAGATCGAGAGAGGGAGAGAGAGGCGAATTGTATATATATATTTGTCAAATTATATGTGTATATCCGTCAAATAACTGTATATGTGTAATAAAATATACATATATATTTGTATATCTAGCAAGCGAAATCGAGAGAGGGAGGAGAGAGGCAAGCGAGAATGGAGAGAGACGAATTATTTATGTATATCTGTCAAAATAATTGTATATATGTAGTTGGTATACATTTGTAATTGTATATCTGCAAGAAATTGTAGAGAGCGAGGAAGGGGGAGAGAGAAAATAGCAACAAACCCTAACTATAGCAACAAAATCCTAACTATAGCTATAATTTGTAATTTTTTTCAAACTATAATTGTATAATATAAATATGTATCATATGTTTGCCTAATTATGTTATTTTTTCATATTAAAATTCACGTGTTGATGTCATGCTGACGTTAACACCTGCTTGTATGATATACCAATAGGGTATACATATACCAATAAGGTATCACAGATGATTAAGCCCAATCCTATATGATACCGATATGGTATAAATATACTGACAGAGTAAATAACAGATATATGTTTTACTAATTTAGAGTTTAATAATTATTTTATTTGTTTGTTAAAAAAAATTCTATATACCAATTGGGTATCAATACACCACCAAAGTATCACAA
>JAABOM020000049.1:26591905-26619092 GCA_011800125.2 Solanum clarkiae | reverse complement strand
AAACTTTTAATCTTATTTTATTTTTAAAATAATAATAATATTTTTGGTAAAATATTAAAGAGAAAAGTTTTATTTAAAAAAATAAAAAAAAAGTTGATGTGGCCTATTTTTCATCCTTCCACGCGCTGATGTGACTTGTGCACAACATACCAAATGAGAGGAGTGTAATTGAGCCTATTTCATCAATTTGAAGGGTGTTCTTAGGCCTGTTAATAGCGTAGGGATAAAATCAATAATTTTGAACAAGTTGGGGGGCGTTTTTAATACTTTTGCCTTTTCAATTTATAGAAATCTCTTAAAAAATATGACAATTTAGATACATTAATTAATTTAGTAATCTAGATATATTAATTTAATTTTAGATACAAAAATTAAGATTTTTAGGTATCATGAGGTAATATTTAAAGCATGATACACTGAACATAAAGATAGTTTAAGAATAAGAGTTAATAATGATTTGATCAATGAATATTCGATTCTTTATTTGAATTACTGAATTAACATATTCAGACGAAAAAAGAAGAAATTTTTTAAAATGAGTAAAATAATGCAAAATATAATAAATAAACGAGTGTAATTTTGATATTTTCAAGAAAAAATCACGGCCAAGTTTGAGGTTTAGAGCACCAGCCCATGTAAGTTTATAATGGGGCCGGGCAAATAAGTGCAAAAAGCCCAAATAAATAGAGATGAAAAGAGCCTATCAGACTGTGTGGGGAATGGGGATGAACAAGACATTCCGTCGCCGTGCGACGGGACCCACGGATTGACCCCGGCGGGATTATGGCGGTGTTCGTGAACCAAGTAAAGATAAAGTTGTCAAATTCGTTAAAGAACCCTAAATCTTGGAGAGGCGCCATTTGTGGTTAAGAAACTTGTAAGTTGGATAGGCCTTCTATGGCTCTTATTATTTGACAGAAAGAAATTGGATCGCTGAGTACCAACATCTGATATGCCCCACAAATAAAACAAGCGATCTACTAAATCCTAAGTTTGATTAAGATTAGTAGACAATTATAAGCAGTACCTGTTATTAGTGGTCCAATTTTACGCACACAAATTAAATCATAAGTTGGATTAAGATTTTAAACAGAAGTCATAATTTTTAATATCGGTAAAAAAGGAAAGGATATGGAGTCTGAGTCAGCTGGCGCCATAAAGACCATAAAATTTATCCAAATTTCTCACCACCCAAAAACCATACAAAAACATTCACTACAACTGTCTCTGTGTAGTGTGTTTGAAGGAGGATAGCTGCAATGGCTATGGCAATAGCTCTTCGAAGGCTTTCCCCTACACTTGACAAACCCGTTAAGCGTCTTTACAATGGTGGCTCTCTTTATTACATGGTTCGTATGAACTTGTTTATCTTTTTTTATACTAGTACTGCAGATTGCTTTTCCTTACTTTGCTCTGTTTGTTGCAGTCATCTTTGCCTAATGAAGCTGTATACGACAAGGAAAAATCTGGAGTCACTGTAAGCAAATGTGTTGTGTGTTATTTGAACTTATGCTTTTTTCATTTCTGACTTGAAAACATCAATATTTTCAGTGGCCAAAGCAACTGAATGCTCCACTTGAGGTTGTTGATCCTGAGATTGCTGACATTATTGAGCATGAGAAAGCACGCCAATGGAAGGTTCCTTCTTCATCTCTTTCCTTTTTTTCTTTTCCATCTCTCTCACTCAAATTTTGTTCAATTGCTTGTAGGACTTATGAAAGCTTACTCTGCAAAAGGATTAAGGATTAATGGTTTGATCTTAGAATTGTAGCAAATTAGAAAATTTAACTATTAATACTTGTGAAGCCATGCCATATATTGATGTTTCGCTTTCAATAAACAACTCTATATGAAACCCCTGGCATGCTTTCTCGGTTGAGTTTGTCACATAGGGCTTTTCTAGTGTAGTTTACATTTCTTGTGTGGTTTGCAGGCTATTACACTAGAGCAGGGTTTATTTTGTGTGCACCCCAAGTGTAGCGACGGCAGATTCCCTTGTCATAAAAAATAAACAAACAAGTCAATCTGAAATTACTTTAAGATATTTTTAGTAACGGTGATGTCCATATCAGTTTGCCCGCATCTCAATTATTCCACTAGATATTGGTTACCTGGCGTCAGTACAACTACCGGGTACTCGCTTAGATTGATCAGGGAAAATCACCTAGTGTTGTTTATCTTGTATGGGATTTGAATCCTGGTCTGCCATGGTTTTCACTCACTTTGTTGTCCTCTGGACCACACCTTTGAGTATAAATGCCTTTCAGATTACTTTGTGGGGAGTCCCAACTGTTGAAATTAATTAACTTACCAATCTCCTAGCATTGAATGCCTAGCTAAATATTCTCTATCAGAAATAAAAAGGCTAGCTAACAATTATATATTATGTCTCATTTCATTTACTCTTCTTATCACATATAGCATCCATTTCTGCTACTTGTCTTTCTTTTGTTTAAGATGCAAAGAAGCAGTTAGATATGGAAGTAAATGTCTTACCAAAGTTCAAAATGCTTTCTTTAGGGTCTCGAACTCATTCCATCAGAAAATTTCACTTCTGTTTCGGTGATGCAAGCAGTTGGATCGGTCATGACTAACAAGTATAGTGAAGGATATCCTGGTGCCAGATACTATGGAGGAAACGAGTATGCAGAATCTTTGCTATTTTTCATTCTCCTAAGGCTTTTCTCATTAACCTATATTTTCATGTCATATATCAACTTCAGATTTTCTTTTCCTATTATGAAAGAATGGGTGGTTGTCCAGGTACATAGACATGGCCGAAACCTTGTGCCAGAAACGTGCTTTGGAAGCATTCAGGTTGGATCCTGCAAAATGGGGAGGTAATAAATTTCGTTCAATTATATTTCATCGCCTAAATAGTGCTAGAAACTAAAAATGCTCATCCTCAATTAACCTTTTGTTATTGCAGTGAATGTGCAGCCTCTATCAGGATCACCTGCTAATTTTCATGTTTACACTGCATTATTAAAACCTCACGAGCGAATCATGGCTCTTGATCTTCCTCATGGTGGACATCTTTCTCATGGATATCAGGTGCTTCTATATTTTGTTGTTTCTCGTCCTAAATGACTGGTATTCTCCATTGCTTAGAAAAGTGTCAGTTCTTAAGAAGCTTGCACTGTTGGTTTTTACTCCTTTCGGGGTCTTTTGTAATGGGCGATTAATGTTTTCTGGGCTTCTAGGAGGTGCATTTGTTTATATTACTTATCTTCTTCTGCTTTACTATTCTTGTGGATGAGGGATTTCATTCAGACTTAGGCCAATTTACCATAAATTTTATCTGATATGCGAGTAAAGGACATTTTAAACTGAAATGCTGTTAAACATGTGTGTATGCTCTGTCTGGTTGGTTTGTATATTGCATTGATCTTTGTTAGTTAAAATGTTGGTGATGCTTTGCCGCCTCAGAAGACCAAACTTTTCTGCTTTAAGATCACACATGATCTTAAGTCTGGAAGTTATTGCCGGTAAAATTTGAGCAAAATGAAGTTCAACGCATGTAAATTAATGCATATATCAGTGCATGTACCTATTATGTTCATACACGCTGTACAGATCTGGAGTTACCAGTCGGTTTATTTCTTTTGGAAAACCTTGATTTCTTCTTTCTAGTGCAATTATTGTATGGTTTGATCCTAAATACATTAATATATGGTTGTCGTATGTTATGTTTGATTGTCACAGACTGATACAAAGAAGATATCTGCAGTCTCTATATTCTTTGAGACAATGCCATACAGACTCAATGAAAGCACTGGCTATATTGACTATGACCAGGTAATTTTCTGCTTTTTTATAGTTCTATTTATTTGACTTCTACTCTTCACCTTCTCCTTTTAAATGGTGTACCCGTATAATCATATTTAATTACAAAAGTCATGTAGTGTAGAGGGAAGAAGCATAATATAAAATTATGAAAACTAGAAGTAATGTAATGTGATATCAGAAGATCCATCTTGATTCAGTGCAACAATGTTACATGTACAGATAATTTGTCATTAGCATGACACAATAAGTTGGAGCTGGCATTGCCTCCATTATTACTTTTTTTCAGATTATTTTGATGTCTCTTTTACTTATTATAACTGATTTTTTGTCTGGTTATGTTAGCAGGTGTAAAAGAAACTTGCTAAGTTATAAATGTTTATTCCGATAATAAGTACTATTGAAGGCTAATCTGCTTAATTGTGTGCTTGTAATCTTAGATTTTTATTAATGGATACCTATTCTTGTTAAACACTTTGTGACCTATCTTTCTGCAGCTTGAGAAAAGTGCCACACTCTTTAGGCCAAAATTGATTGTTGCTGGTGCTAGTGCCTACGCACGTCTTTATGACTATGACAGAATCCGGAAGGTTAACTTTACCTTACCATACTGCTGATAGTTGTCTATATCAAGTTGATGACTTGATAAATTTTAGTGAAGGCATTTGAACTTGTGCCTTTTGCATATCTGGCAGGTCTGCAACAAACAGAAAGCTATTATGTTAGCAGATATGGCACACATCAGTGGATTGGTTGCAGCTGGAGTGATTCCATCACCATTTGATTATGCTGATGTTGTCACTACCACAACCCACAAGTCCCTTCGTGGTCCTCGTGGTGCTATGATTTTTTATAGGAAGGGTGTTAAAGAGGTTAACAAGCAAGGCAAGGAGGTTAGTTAAAGAGCAGACCACCACTTAAACGGTCACCTCAGCATCACATTTCCTAATATTTAACCAGTTTTTTAGGACTCTTTTCTACTTGCTGGCTAAATCTGAGAGACATATGGCCTACTAGCTAGTGTCGGTACTAATTTCGTAATTACATCATGCTAAATTTGAAGGTTTTGTACGACTATGAAGACAAAATTAACCAGGCAGTCTTTCCTGGACTTCAAGGTGGTCCCCATAATCACACCATCACTGGCTTGGCAGTTGCCTTGAAACAGGTTTCGTATCTTTACAACAGCATTTTTGATAGTTCAGTTAATTGTATAGCCACTGGCTAAGTAAAGGATCTTCTTACTCCTTATTTAGGGATGTAAAAGATCTGTGTGCTAGTCGATAAAATAAGCATTTTGAGATTTAAGAGCTGAAGGGTTTTAACCCTAGTTCAGCAAATGATTTTGTGAACCAAGCAGAATACAGAGCACTTATTGTCCCAGAATTTTACCAACACCCGCAGATAGCACTTCTGATTTCTTACTAAATTGTTCTTTTTTTGTTCAAAGTGTGGAAAACATATGATCATATGAAGCAGCTTGTCACTGTATGCCAACTAAAGGTGGAAAAGGTCTAAAAACAAAGCTGAATGTCATTTATGTACTACTGTAGCCAAAGAGTTTTGAGGTTTTGGAAGAACCGACCCCTCTAGCCATTCGAACGTCGTCTTTCTCCTTGTTGGCTTCAACACTTTCTGAAATAACTTCACTAAGACTTGAAAGACATTCCATTTTGCTCTTGTGTATTTTCTTTTCAGGTAAATATGAAAATTATTGTGATGGTGCTTGTTCTCACTATGCTTCTAATCCTACTAATTGCAGGCCACTACTCCAGAATACAGAGCTTACCAAGAGCAAGTTCTCAGCAACTCCTCAAAATTTGCCCAGGTAAGAGTCAATGAAATATGCAGTTCCCAACAGTAGCATATTAGTGAAATCCACAGTTTATCTTTTAAAAGACTAAAAATTATGGTTGACTCATTATCTCCATAATATTGCTTTCTTCATCGCTGCTACCTTTTTTTCAATCCTGCAGGCTTTAGGGGAGAGGGGCTATGAGCTTGTCTCTGGAGGAACCGATAATCACTTGGTTTTGGTGAACATGAAAAACAAGGTAAAGTATGAACTCTTAGGACAAGGAAGAAACCTTCCTCTGTGAGTTGTCTGAGAGGACTGTTAAATTTGTCAATTGCTTTTGATGAATCAAAATTTAAGCAATACAGTTATTGCAGTGAGCTCTTTTAAAGATCAGCTGAGTATTAGTGCATGAGGTTGCTGCACGTTTTATATTGGCATCTCTTAGGTTTTATCATGAAAGAAACAATACACTGCAAGTACTGAGCCTGGTCCTTTTACAGGGTATTGATGGTTCCAGGGTTGAAAAAGTCTTGGAAGCCGTACATATTGCCGCCAACAAGAACACCGTTCCTGGAGATGTATCTGCCATGGTCCCCGGTGGCATTAGAATGGGTAAGACACCTCCCTTCTATGGTATTTTCTTCATTAGTCATTCGTCTTTGTAAACAAACTCGATAAAACTATTGTTAATTAGGAACTCCTGCTCTCACTTCTCGGGGATTTGTTGAGGAAGATTTTGTTAAAGTTGCTGAGTTCTTTGATGCTGCTGTGAAGTTAGCAGTTAAAGTAAAGGATGCAACTCAAGGTGTGTAAGATTTTATCTATACACGTTTGTGTAGTTAAGTTGACCTATTAGATGTAACTCTCCATACTTAATTATGATATGGTAACCTGGAAAATAAAGTAATAAGCTATTTGCACTGTCAATGTTGTGAATTAAATCTCATAAAAAAATACCTTGTCCGTAGATGTCCATCCGACTTTTTAGGTATACATAAGTATGTATAGTTCCTTTTATTATCACCCTTTTAGTTCTTTAATGTAAAGACTTAGATTTTGTTTCCTCAAATGCTTGCTTCATTTGAATCTGTGTGGTTTTTTAAACTGCTAACTACTTTCACTGTCACCATAATATCATCTTCTTGTATCAGGGACAAAGTTGAAAGACTTTGTAGCAACACTAGAATCCAGTGCCCCAATCAAGTCTGAAATTGCACAACTCCGCCATGATGTGGAGGAGTATGCTAAGCAATTCCCTACAATTGGCTTTGAGAAAGAAACAATGAAGTACAAAAACTAAGAGGTACATACACAAAATACATCATTGAGGTGCTTTGTTTCATCATGAACTGTGTCCCTTTAACTATGTTACTTCAGATCAGCCGTAGAGCAGTCAAAATCTATAAAAACGTTATGGTACTTCATGTCAGATATAGCCTGTGATGTGAAAGCATAAGGATCATTTAGAGAGAAACTTGGACATGTTTAATTTTGCTCGAGTAGTAGTTCCGACTTCAGATCAGATTTACTACTTTCTTTCCTTTTCGAATGTGGTTCTTCATTTTCTATCATGGCTCATTTGTTTGTTTTCCCATTTGTGGTGTGTTTCGTGTAACAGGCATCTAATATCCAGCTCCATAACGGTGAAAGGGGAACAAAATCCAACCATGGCTTGCTTTCAAATATATGTTCTCATGCTTATATATGTAAAGAAATCCAGCAGATGTTGGTTCCCATATGTGCAATTTGTATATTGAACACTTACAGTCCAACTGAGGTCCTTTAAATCAATAAACTTTTATTACCTTTCATGAATTTTGTTCATTTACAAGTGTGATTTTGTTTTCTCAATGCCCTGGAATGAAAGTAACCTAGTGGAATACAAGCCTGACATATCAATGATACTGCTCGGTAACAAAACATATAAAATGAAGTATAGCACTCTTACTGATCGGTTAGTCAAAATTGTTTTCTTGACAATGAATCTTAAATATTTTAGAAACTTTTTTAATTGTAAACGAAATATTTTTTACGTATTTTTTCTTTTAGCTTGATCATGTATATTTATATCAAATAAGTGTTCCATACTGCTCGTTGATCAAGGCATCAACATATATGCCATGTATTGGAACAAGTTCTAACTCTTTACCTGAAAAGAAAACGGCATATTATAACTCGTTTACAAAGTCTCTTTTCAAGTATGAGATCGAATTCTTCAATATAAATATATTCATCTGAATATAATTATTAAGTAGTGAATTGAATTCAAGTATCAATACCATACATTACTAAAAATTCTTCAATATTAATATTTTTAATGTACAAATAAATAAGATCCAAGTCAGGATGAACTAATTCAATTGAGTAGATATATTAATCCTTTGAAATCAACATCCACGACTGACTAAGACTAGTACAAAAAGAAAAAAAGGCGAAGATGAAGTTTAGCAGGATAGAGTTACCAGGAAACCGAGTCCTGTACGGTTCCACTATCACTCCGTCAATTATATTAGCCTTCCTAATCTTAATGGCGGCCCGTTTTTCTCTATCTCGTTCGGTTCACTTTTGCTTAAAAACCTCTTCTTTTTCACCGTCATCTACTAGAAACCTACTACGGCAGTGCTCTTCTTGTCCCCTTTGGTCATCCTCTTTCTCTCCCTGTCTTCACACTTTCCGCAAGTCAAATTCTCCTCGCAAATCCATCACCGTCCGATCATTTTCTCCGTCGCCGGTATCCATTTCCGGTCATCCTTCTAAAATGTCGATGCCTTCCGATGAAAACCCTCTCTTGAACGACTTCGATTTCCCACCATTCGATGTAATCGAAGCCAAGCACGTCCGTCCTGGAATTCGTGCCTTACTTAAGCAAGCCGTATGTTTCGTTTTCTCTTGTATATATAATATATATATCTATATTCCGCTAGCGTGTAGGGTTTTGTAGTGTGGCGCGTTAATTTTGGGTTTTTCTTTTTTGTGATTCGCGTGCAGGATGAGGAATTGAAATCTTTGGAGAAGACGGTGGAACCTACCTGGCCGAAGCTGGTGGAGCCGTTGGAGAAGATAATTGATAGATTGACGGTTGTTTGGGGTGCGGTGAATCATCTCAAGTCCGTCAAAGATAATCCTGAACTTCGTTCCGCTATTGAAGAAGTTCAGGTTCGTAATCTGGGGGATCTCTAATTTCTTTCACTCTCTGATTTTAAAGATGTTGTCTCTTTCGTCCAATCAACACAACTGGTTCTTTTCCTTTTCATTTTCCTTAATTTCTTTTGTTTTTTTTTAAACTATCAACTTTATACCACAACAATCATAAGCAATTTACTAGTCTTGTCTCTCCGTAGATTCAAATTTTGATTTGTATTATAGCTTTTGTTTAGTCCCTCATCAAGTAAAAGACGAGTAAGAGTTTTAACCCTTGATAAGTATTATAGCTTTCTGTTTGACTCCATACTTTCTCAATGATTTAATCAAATATACATCCTTTGATACGCTTGTTTGAGGCTTGAAATTTGTCTTACTGCAGGATACCCATGCTCTTTTTCCTTATTCTTGGATACATTTCTACTTGCATTTGGTTTGCATCATTAATATTATTTACTTTTCGTGCAGCCGGAAAAAGTTGCTTTTATGCTTAAATTGGGTCAGAGTAAGCCAATCTATAATGCATTCAAAGTGATCCGAGAGTCTCCTGAGTGGGACTCTTTGAGTGATGCTCGTAAACGAATTGTTGAATGTAAGTTCATGAAATTCTTTTTCCTTTAGGCTTCTCAAAATCAGAGGCAAGGTTTCTTTAAGCATGAAAATTTATTTAATTCCTGTATCGGTCTGGCTAGGACTGTAGTGTTAGTTTTTTCTTCCTAATGCATCAGGTCCTCCTAGCCAGTCAGTTGTGCTGAATCTGAGAAATCAAAGAAGAGCTTTTTTGCACATCGCCTGCAATTTTTATGGTCATCTCACACTCTGCTTCTTGCTCTTGCAGCGCAAATAAAGGAGGCTGTACTAAGTGGTATCGCTCTTGAGGATGATAAAAGAGAGCATTTTAACAAGATTGAACAGGTATGCTGCGGTATCTTGTTCAACGTAGTCTCCTTATTGTGCTATTCCCCTAAAGGTCTCTTCTTAACTGCACCCTTAACAAGTGGAAAATTAATGGACTGGAATAAAAGAAATGTATCTACAGGTGATGTCTCTTAGATACAGCCATCTGATTTATGTTGTGGCTGTTTTTCCATTTTCTCTGAATACATTTTGACGGTTTTTGGTTCTCCTTTGGGTGTTTTGAGGGTTGTATGTAATGTGGTGTTTATTTATACAAATAGCTAGATGATTATTACAAATCATTATTTTTGTGAGCTTAATTGATCTATCCTTGTAAAGCTGGCATCGTCTTGATGCCTTTAAATGAATTCATCAAAAAAAAAAAAAAAAAGGGAAGCTAGATGATTATGTTGGGACTAAAAGGAACTGAGAATTTCGTGTTTAGTGCTTGTTTGAATTTATCCTCGGTAGTAGTATTCCAACTTACTGCAAACAGTCAGACCATTACTGCACAGCTGAAACTGTATTTTAAGTCACTACTTGCATTTGACCTTAACTTCATTTCGCAGGATTTAGCGAAGCTATCTCAGAAATTTGAGGAAAATGTTCTAGATTCCACCAAGAAGTTTGAAAAATTAATAACAGATAAGAAGGATATTGAGGGATTGCCTGCCACAGCTCTTGGTTTGGCTGCACAGACAGCAGTGTCTAAGGTAATGTGGAATCTCTCTTTGCGAATGTTTGACAACTGAATTAACAGTGGTTACCTTTTCTCTTATGTGTTCTCTTTGCTGCTGTAACTGATAACAGGGGCACGAAAATGCTACTGCAGAAGACGGGCCATGGATTATCACATTGGATGCGCCAAGTTATATGTCTGTGATGCAACATGCAAAGAATAGAACTCTAAGGGAAGAGGTGTACCGTGCTTATATAAGCCGTGCTTCTAGTGGAGACCTTGATAACACTGAGATAATTAATCAAATTCTTAAGCTTAGATTGGAAAAGGCTAAGCTCCTTGGATACAATAACTATGCTGAGGTATACATGTTTTACTTTTGAACTCAGAATACCATCTATGTTTATATTCTTTTTCTTTTTGAAGATTAAAAATGGTTTACGTATATAGGTAAGCATGGCGATGAAAATGGCCACTGTTGGCAAGGCTGAAGAGCTTTTAGAAAAACTTCGCAGTGCTTCTTGGGATCCTGCAGTCAAAGGTAAGGCCTTTAAAATCATCTTAAATACCATTGAAATATACATGGTCTTCGTTTTGTGTTTTTAATTTTTGGCTTCATCAATTCCGAGCTTTATTTTTTAGTTTTTCTAAAACTAGATATGTGGTAAAATAGACAAATTCCGATAGCTGATAGATCCTTAAAAAAGGATGTCTTTTCTTTTTGTTTATTTAATTCGAAAACAAGATGATACAACTAACCACCGTACCTTTTGTGCTTTGTGATATGTATTTATTTTCTTCTTTCTCTTCTTCCTTTGATGCAACAAAAATAACTGGTTTGACCTCTCTTAGCTGGCTATGATTTGCATTCACAAACTCTTCCCTTGATCTTTGTAGATTTGGAAGACCTGAAAGATTTCTGTAAAAGTCAAGGTTCTCCAGAAGCTGATGATCTGAACCATTGGGATATTACTTTTTGGAGTGAGAGGCTTCGTGAATCCAAGTATGAGCTAAACGAGGTAGACCATCTTACTCTATTTTTCTCGGCCCGCCCCCCTCCCCCTCTCCCCCTCCCCTTCTATTTTCGTGTTCAAGAAAAATGAACCTTGGGTCTAACTTAAACCAAAAGTTATAGCTCAAGAGGGTGAGGATTTTCACAAGACCATAAAAGGAGACAACCACCCTTTTCATGAATCAGTGTGAGATACTTGACAGTGTTGATTGGAAGCAGTAATGAGGTGCTTATGGATGTGCAGATATGATTTTTTTTTGTTGTTATACATTTTTTGAAATGCCTTTCTTGTGACATCTGTTTATCTTCTGATGGTTGATGAGTATTACAGAAGCTTTTTGCTTTCTGATCCTCCTTTCTTAAACCAAACTTTATAACAAATTGAGAAGGAACACACCCTTCGTGCTAGTTTGAGACTATTAATATCTTGCTAAGTAGGCTTCATTATGTTGTTTCTTTAGACATGTGTATTGTTGTTCATTTTAGCAACAATTATTTTAGTACTTGCTTTAGTAATATCAACACAAACCTTCTCTTTCTCGTTTGACCGGTTAGTAAAGTTCTACAATAAGTCCCTTCTTTTTTTCTTTTTTTGACTAAAGGTACTTTACAATAAGTCCCTTCTTTGTTAGTGGACCACTGCCTCTAGCACTCAATAATGCAAGACATTGTAGAACTTCCTTATGATGCTTGTGTACAGCTCTGAGTTCACATGCCTGCTTATTTGCAGGAAGAATTACGCCCATACTTTTCGTTGCCTAGAGTTATGGATGGTCTTTTTAACCTTGTAAATATGCTGTTTGATATCAATGTCGAGCCTGCTGATGGATTAGCTCCGGTAAGACTTAGTTCACTTGCCTTTCCTTTTACCTTTCTTCCTGCTTTTGTGTGCAGTGACAAATAATGCTTTTCACTGATGTGTGTGGGTTTCTAGGTTTGGAACAATGATGTCCGGTTTTACCGTGTGAATGATTCCTCTGGAAGTCCCATTGCCTACTTTTATTTTGATCCATACTCTCGTCCATCTGAGAAACGAGGAGGTGCATGGATGGATGAAGTTGTTAGCCGAAGCCGTGTATTATCACGAGATGGTGCCAATGCTAGATTACCTGTTGCGCACATGGTTTGCAATCAAATGCCACCAGTTGGGGACAAACCCAGCCTAATGACATTCCGTGAGGTAAGCATGTGTTTTGACTCTTAAGGGCCTTCAATTCATGGTGTTCTGAAATGACTGGACTAATAACTCAATAAGCTATTGTGCTGTATAGTATGGCATCAGCTTTGGCTAATCTCCTGCTTTTTAGGGTTTGCATGAGAGTGGATGTTTTAAGTAATTTTCTTTTGGGTGTAGGGGTGGTGTGGGGGACATGAGCAAATGTTTTAGCTGATACTTTAACTAATTTAGTTTAGGAATCTAAGGTAATGTAATTGTTTATGTCAATGTTGGATAATTCCTGTATACACGTGCTATCTTCTATTTCTCTTGACTTCTTCATTAACTTGTTTCTAAGATACATGATGATTCAGATCATTTGCAGGTTTGTATCTTTAGTTCATGAAATTTATGGCAATATAGTACCAAGGATTTACTTTTACTGAAGTAAATTTACCATCAGGCATGCTGTTGCATTGATTATGTTCTGGTTTTGTAGGTTGAGACTGTCTTCCATGAATTTGGGCACGCCCTTCAGCATATGCTGACTAAGCAGGATGAGGGTTTGGTTGCTGGTATAAGGGGCGTAGAGTGGGATGCTGTGGAGTTACCATCACAATTCATGGAAAATTGGTGCTATCACAGGTAAAGTGATGTCTGTGCGATGATACTTAAAAAGGAAAGGAACAAATTGCTTCATTGTAAAAACATTTTTACATTCCTAAAAGATATTTTATTTGATATCTCTAGTAACAGGCAAATCCATCACAAATTCTCTAAAAACATTAACAAAAACATTCTTCTAAAACAAACAAAACCATCACCATTTTTAATTAACTCTTGTTTCATATGCTTTTCATGCTGTCTCTCAATTCTAAGATGTCTACATGCCAACATTCTCTCTCAATAAGTTACTTTTAACTGCAATTAATTTTTATTGTAGCAAGTTTATCGATGCTCAATTGTGTTTAGTTTCTCGTAAATTGTATGCGTCACTTCAAAGAAGCCTTACTCTTCACTTTTCGCGTAAAGTCACATGGACCTTGTTGGTTTTTGTGCTTTTCACTTTTAAAAACACTGCAGTAGTGATATTGTTGAAGAAATTCATGTTTCTTTTCCTTTGAATCGGTCATCTATTGATTACTCGTTTTATTGATGGCTGCTGCAGGGATACTCTGATGGGTATTGCTAAGCACCATGAAACTGGAGAGACTCTCCCAGAAGATATATACAAGAAGCTTCTTGCTGCAAAGACTTTCCGTGCTGGTACCTTAAGTCTTCGGCAGGTGAGAATTGCTCCATTTTTCTCTTCTCTGGCCCTCTTACTTTTTTCCAATATTAATCTTTTGATTGATCTACCGTTCTACCATTTATTGTATTAACCAACAAAACATATTTCAAAGTTTTCATGCTCCAACTCTTTATATAAAAAATATTCGTGTTCTATGATCGGAGTCCTAATTTTACCCCTAGAACTTCTGGTGGGAGACATCAATCTGTGATCTGTCCATAGCATGCATTTAATGCATACTATTTTGCTGGTTCTTTCTAATGTTCTTTTAGTATACAAATTAATATATATATTTTTTCTCTTTCTATGTCGAATTTGAAATTGGAAGGGAGATAGAAACAAGATTTGAATGCACACAATCTTAGTCAGGTCTTCAGGAATAGTGACATGTTGCTGGATGTATGGTTAATCATGATTTGTCTTCAAGTCTAGTTAATTAATCAAGTTGTGTCAATAGTAAGTGCTTCAAAAGTATGTAAAAAGGGTAATAGCCACTAAAGGGATGTTGTCTGTCATATTGATTGATGCAGCAGTGCCTGCATCTATCCAAATTGTCTCTGTTGGTTACGTTTCTAGAACTCTAAATTGCTCCCTGGGAGTTATGTGTTCTCTTTATTTATGGTGAAGGTATTTTATTTAAAAATTGTCACCAGTACTGATGTTAATGTCTTGATTTCATGATGCTGTTGAAATGCTTACCGGTGGCCATAAAACTGTCTTTGTAGTTGAGATTTGCAACTGTTGATCTCGAGTTACATGCAAAATATGTTCCGGGTGGTTCGGAATCAGTCTATTATGTTGACCAACGGGTCTCTAAGAAAACCCAAGTGCTTCCTCCACTCGCAGACGATAAGTTCCTTGCCAGTTTCAGTCACATTTTTGCTGGTGGATATGCTGCTGGATACTACAGTTACAAGGTGCTTCTCCCCTCTTTTTGTGATTCTTAGCTACTCCTGTATATTTCTAGTTAGTTGCATTTCCTGTGAAACTTGTATATACATATTCTGGGGTTAAAATGGAGAAGTTATAGCTTTTCAGATCTATCGATGCCTCTTAAATTTTGCTTTCACTTCTGTAATTTAAGAACGTGCTGTTCTTTTGCAAGTCTTGTTGGTAATAATTAAATGTTTTACTGCTTAACTCAATCTTAAAATTTCTCTGTAGTTTTGATATTATGCTTATATTTACCAAACTGTTAGGCTAGTACTGAAACTATAGCTGTATCTGCCTTCTGCTCAGCAGCATAACGTTTCTTTTATATTGGCATGGCACTGGTAATAGGTTTTTGATAGATGTTCTATTATCATCCATTCCTGTTCACCACATTCTTTGTAAAGTATTTCTGTCTTTTAAGAAATAACTTTTTGGATCTACATGTTCTACTAATAGACTCTTGAAACTTCCTTTCCTTGTGGTTTTATATCTTCTATTTAAAAAAAATGAATTTTGGGAAGACGTTCTAGATTAAAAATTAAAGACATGCTTTAACCACCTCTTGAGTACAAAATATTTTCCAATATGTGCAGTGGGCAGAGGTTTTGTCTGCAGATGCTTTCTCGGCTTTTGAAGATGTTGGACTAGAAAATGAAAAGGTAAAGTCTAGAACTTTGCTTCCGTAAGCTCTCTGTCATAATTTTCTCCATTCAACTAATTGTGGCTTTAAATTTGAGTAGGCTGTGAAAGAAACAGGGCAGAGATTCAGGGAGACTGTTCTTGCTCTTGGAGGTGGAAAGGCTCCACTGGAGGTAGGGATTAACCATGTGAATGTCTTCTAATGTTTGCTTATTTTTTCAAGTGGATCACAAACGCCTTAGCTTCTAATGCATTACTAGCAGTTGTGACAACTCTCTTCTGTTTTACTGTGTGTTTAATTTGCCTAGACTGATGGATTTTGGATGCATATTCAGGTTTTCGTGCAATTTAGAGGGCGGGAACCTTCTCCAGAACCGCTGCTTAGGCATAATGGCCTACTGCCAGTTACCACCTCTGCATGAAATTGTTATAGGAGCTGCTGCAGTCTTAGGGCGCCCCATTTTTAAGGCCATTAGAGACATTTGCATACACTCAGGTTTAAACATATGTTTAAACATTTGCATGCATTCGTGCAATTTAGAGGGCGGGAACCTTCTCCAGAATTAAGCATTTTAATAATTTTCATGTTTATGAAAAAGAAAAATGTATCCTAAATAAAATTTAAATTATATGTTTAAACATAATTTTAATTTTGGATCATTTGATTTTACTACGGTCCAAATAGTCCGTAAAAGTTTATCGACGCTGGAATTAATCTGATATAATACATCAATTATTTTGTTCGTGTTTTATTGGCAGAAAAAGAAAAGAGGGATGATTTTCTTTAATATGTTGGTATATCGACCAAAGTCCGTTTAACATTTCACGATTTTCAGTTAAAGAATACAAAAAATGCTCTAATTATAAAAACATAAAGGACTAATTTTGTAATAAGGTAAATGTAAGGGACTATTTCAAGCAATGGGGTAGAAGTAATATAATTTTCTCAGTTCAATATCCGCAGATTGAGTATTGTTACAATTTACAAATGACCTTTCGTTTGCATGGAAAGCACTACGCAAGATTACGAGAGAATACTGATAAAAATAAATAATTCTTTTCTCATTTTCTCCTATTAATCACATCACAAATCGATCACCGCGATCACTTTGTCCGTTGCCGGCATCCGTTTCCGATCATCCTTGTAACAATGTCGATGGCTTTCGATGACAATCCATTGTTGAAGGACGTTGATTTCACACCATTCGATGTAATCGAAGCCATGCACGTCCGACCTGGAATTCGTGCCTTGCTTAAGCAACTAGTACGTTTCGATTTCTCTTATGAATTTTGCAAGCGCGGAGGGTTAATCTGTTTGGCACGTTAATTAATTTTGTGATCTGAGTGCAGGATGAGAAATTGGTAGCTTTGGAGAAGACAGTGGAGCCTACATGGCCGAAGCTGGTGGAGCCGTTGGAGAAGATACTTGATAGATTGACGGTTGTTTGGGGAGCGGTGAATCATCTCAAGTCCGTCAAAGATAATCCTGAACTTCGTTCCGCTATTGCAGAAGTTCAGGTTCGCTATTGTCATTACAGCATTTTTGTCTTGGTTTCTTCACTCTTAAGTGTTTCTTCTGACAATTTGCTTTGTAACTTTTTCACTTGAGTTGAGTCTATCAAAAACAGTATTTAGTAAGCTGTGTATGAACTAACCTCTCCAGATCCCACTAGATTGTTGTTGTTGTTAACATCAACTCTATAACCAGAATCATAAGTAATATGTTAATTTATATCTTTTGTATTTCTCTCTGTAGAATCAGATTTTAATTTGTATTATAGCTTCCATATTGTCCCTCTGGCTGATATCTCAAATTTGACTCGATCTGCACTTTCTCCATGATCTAATCAAATTTACATCCTTTGATACATTATAAAGTTTGATACTTGAAATGTGTCTCACTGCAGGATACCCGTATTCTTTTTCCCTTGTCCTCACATAAACTGCTACTTTCATTTGGTTTGCATCATTAATACTATTTACTTTAATGCAGCCAGAAAAAGTTGCTTTTCAGCTTAAATTGGCTCAGAGCAAGCCAATATATGATGCATTCAAAGCCATCCGAGAGTCTCCGGACTGGGATTCTTTGAATGATGCTCGTAAACGAGTAGTTGAATGTAAGTTCATGAAATTATTTTTCCGTTAATATTTTCCAATTCGGGAGGCAAGGTGTCTTTAAGCATGAAAATCTGTTTACTTCCTGTAGTGGTCTGTCTAGAACTCGAGGTTTAAATTTTCCGTTTCCTAATCCATCAGGTCCTCTCTGCCAATCTTTTTGGTAGTTGTGCAGAATCGTTATTGTTCATCCAGTGAAGTTGAGAGCTATATATTAATACTTGTATGTACGGTAATGTCTTTGCAACTTCCATGATGAATAAGTATACCATGTGGGTGAAATTTATGTTAGTAATTTCATTTGTATGGGTCAAAATTATCTGTAGCAGTGCTTGTTGGTCACAGGTTTCCGTTAAAAATCAACTATTTTTCTCCAGTCAACTCTGTTGAGGTCTTCCCGACGAGCTTTTTTGCGAATTCCCTGCAATTTAATGATCATCTCACACTCTGCTTTTTTCTCGTGCAGCGCAAATAAAGGAGGCTGTACTAAGTGGTATTACTCTCGAGGATGATAAAAGAGAGCAATATAACAAGATTAAGCAGGTGTGAACATAGTCTTCTCATTGTTCTATATCCTGGAAATGTTGCTTCTTAAATGCACTCTTAACAAGTGGAAAATTTAACTAACTGGAACTAAAGCTATCTATCTACTATGGCTTTTAGATGTATGTTTGAAGTTATTTTACTTATGCGGCCCTCCTATTTATGCTGTGGCTGTTTTTCCATTTTCTCTGATTACATTTTGATTGATTTTTGCTTTGTTTTGGGTGATTGGAGGGTTGTATGCAGAGTGTTTAGTCACTTGAGTAGATGGTTATGTTGGAACTAAAAATTAGAATTTTCCTGTTCAATTCATGCGGCTTTAATCCTCATATTAATATTCCAACTTACTGCGAACAGTCGGACTCTTACTGTAGAACGTATCTATATTATCAGTCACTATCTTGCATTTGACCTTAACTTCATTTTTCAGGATTTAGCGAAGCTATCTCAAAAATTTCGGGAGAATGTTCTAGATTCCACCAAGAAGTTCGAAAAACTAATAACTGATAAGAAGGATATTGAGGGATTGCCTGCCATAGCTCTTGGTTTAGCTGCACAGACAGCAGTATCTAAGGTAATGTGGAAGCTCTCTTTGTGGTGTTTGACACTGTATTGACAGTGGTTACCTTTCTCTTATGTGATCCCTTTGCTTCTGTAACTGATAATAGGGGCACAAAAACGCTACTGCAGAAGACGGGCCATGGATTATCACTTTGGATGCACCAAGTTATACGTCTGTGATGAAACATGCAAAGAATAGAACTCTAAGAGGTGTATCGTGCTTATCAAATCCTCATAGATGATAGATCCTCATAAAAAGGTTGACTTTTCTTTTTGTCTATTTAATGTTGAAAACGAGATGATACTACTAACCACCTTATTTTTGGTGCTTTATGATATGGACTGGTTTTCTTCTTTCTTTTCTTTCCTTGATGCAATCAAAATAATTGGTTGAGCTCTCTTAGCTTGCAGTGTTTTGCTGACAAGATTTCCCCTTAATCTTTGTAGATTTGGAAGACCTGAAAAATTTCTGTAAAAGTAGAGGTTCTCCAGAAGCTGATGATTTGAACCACTGGGATATTACTTTTTGGAGTGAGAGACTTCGTGAATCTAAGTATGAGATAAACGAGGTGGGCCATCTCTCCTATTTCTCCCCCCTTTGTTTTTGTGTTAAAAGAAATGGACTTTGGGTCTACTTTAAACCAAATCTAGCTCAAAAACTTTATCTTTAATGAATCTAAAGCATCAGGATAGACAACATAGTGTCATTAGAGTAAACCTAATAAGACAAGAAACACAGCAGCAAGATAAATCTCAACTTGATCTTCTGCACCTAATTTTCTATGCTTTCATAACATCTGGAACTCCTATCCCTTCACACTGTCCACATATGCAAGCAGGGGCTAATCTCCATCTACACTTGTCATTTGCAAGTGAGCCTATTCCGCCCAGCTTTTTAGATCTTCCGTGACTTTTCCTGGCATGGTCCATGATATTCCATTGAAGTTTAAATAAACTTTCCACAACTGGCCTGTGAATTTGCAGTGTAGGAATAGGTGGTTGACTGTCTCTGTTGTTTCTTTACACATTGAGTTTCTTGAACACAAAGGTAGTCTCTCTCCTCATCAAGTTATCCAGTTTCAGAGCAGTTTGTCTAGCTTGTAGCCACATAAAGCTAGATACTTCATGAGGTACTTTAATATTCCATATAAAGTTCCATGGCCAATGGGATATCTGATGATTTTGACTGATTCAGTAACTGATATGCTGCATTGACCTAAATAGGCCCTTGTTGTTACCTAGCCTCGCCATCATACAGTATTTTCAACCAGTCTGGAGCCTAGTAAACTGATCCAGAGTAAAATAAAAATCACCCCACCTGTGTACTTCTCAAGTCATTAATTTGTCTTCCAATATTGATGCTCCATTCCTGAGTTGACCACGCATCTGCTACAGACTTTTGTTGATGAAGGATAAGGTTGTATATATCTGGGATGGCCATTTTCAGATTTCCAACCTCATGTCACTTGTCCTTACAGAAGCTAGTTTTGTTCCCATCTAGCACTCTGATCTTGGACTGGTATTTCAACTCACTCCATAGGGCTCTGATAGATCTCCAAAGGCTGATCCCAAATGGTGTAGTAACTTCCTTGGTTATCCAACTATCCTCTTGTTCATATATAGCTCTAGTAACTCTCCCCCATACGAGGTGATCATTGGTGTACTTCAAGAAGTGAGGATTTTCCAAAGACCATATAGGTAGAGAATAACTTTTTTGTCAACCAATGTGGGACACTACCGTGTTTTTTGGAAACAATAAACAATGTGCATGTGGATGTGCAGATGTGCTTTTCTTCTACAAGTTTTGAAATGCCTTTCTTCTGATGTCTGTTTATCTTGTGATAGTCAACGAGTGTTATAGAAGCTTTATGCTTCCTGATCATCCTTTCTTAAACCAAACTTTATAATAAATTGAGTTGATAAAATGACAAGCAATGTATTCGTCATGATAGTTTGAGACCATTAATATCTTGCTATGTGGAACATATATTTTAACTTCATTATACTGTTTCATTACACACGTGTATTATTGTTCATTTTAGCAACAGTTATTTTGGTACTTGATTCTGTAATATTAACACGAGTCCCTTCTCTTTCTTGTTTGACCAGTAAGTCAAGTTTTACAATGAGTTCCTTCCTTGTTATGGATCAGTGCATTGTGCATTCAATTAATGCTAGATATTATAGAACTTCTTTTGATACTTGTGTAGAGCTCTGATTTCACATGCTGCTTATTTGCAGGAAGAACTACGCCCATACTTTTCATTGCCTAGAGTTATGGATGGTCTTTTTAACCTTGTAAATATGCTGTTTGATATCAATGTTGAGCCTGCTGATGGATTAGCTCCGGTAAGACTTTGTTTACTTGTCTTTCCTTTTACCTTTGTTCCTGCTCATGTATGCAGTGGCAAATAATGTTGTTCGATGATGTGTGTGAATTTCTAGGTTTGGAATAATGATGTCCGGTTTTACCGTGTGAATGATTCTTCTCGAAGTCCCATTGCCTACTTTTATTTTGATCCATACTCTCGTCCATCTGAGAAACGTGGAGGTGCATGGATGATTGGACTTGTTAACCGAAGCCGTGTATTATCACGAGATGGTGCCAATGCTAGATTGCCTCTTGCACACATAGTTTGTAATCAAATGCCACCAGTTGGGGATAAACCCAGCCTAATGACATTCCTTGAGGTAAGCATGTGTTTTGACTCTAAGTGCCTTCAATTCATGGTGTTCTGAAATGATTGGACTAATAACTGAATACGCTATTGTGTTGCATGATATGACATCAACTTTGGCTAATCTCCTACTTGTTAGGCTTCGCATCAGAGTGGATGTATTTAATAATTTTCTTTAGGGTGGATAGGGGTGGTGTGAGGGACATGAGCAAAATTTTTAGCAGATATTTTGACTAATTTTAGTTTTAGGAATTCTTCTATGATAAGGTAAATGATTAACTCAGTGTTGGGTAATCCCTGTATACAAGCAGTATCTTCTAATCATCTCTTTCCTTTTTATCTGTGGGGAAACATCCCATGGCCAGATTCTCTCTTTCTTCTTCTAAAATCCCAAGTAACATTGCTTCTTTTACTGTGCTACTCTCTCGAATCCCTTTGTTCAAGTTCTTGACAGACCGTAAAATTTGTGCACAGAGCCTTCTTCATTAGCTTGTACCAAGATACATGATGATTCAGATCACTTGCAGGGTTGTTTCTTTAGTTCATGAAAATTTTTGACAATATTGTACCAAACATTTACTTTTACTGAAGTAAAGTTACCATTAGGCGTGTTTTTTTGCATTGATTATGTTCTGCTTTTGTAGGTTGAGACTGTCTTCCATGAATTTGGACATGCCCTTCAGCATATGCTAACTAAGCAGGATGAGGGTGTCGTTGCTGGTACAAGTGGCATAGAGTGGGATGCTACGGAATTGCCATCACAATTCATGGAAAATTGGTGCTATCACAGGTAGGATGATCTCTTTACAATGATACTTGAGCTGTATAGTTTCCAAAACCAATTAACTTCTCCACTTGTTGTTTCCAAAACCAAAGGAGGACAAAATGTTATTTGAAATAACTATTTTCGGAGAGCCCCTGCCTGTCATGTGTGCCTAGGTCTCTTTTAGCTCAGAAAAAAAAAAGAGAACAAATTGCTTCATTGTAAAAAAAACCGTTTTACATTCATAAAAGATATTTCATTAGACATCTTTAGTGAAAGTCAAATGCACCAACAAATTTTCCAAAAAGAATTAACAAAAAGATTTTCTGAAACCCAACAAACTGAAACACCACTATTTAATTAACTCTTGTTTCATTTGTTTTTTAGGCTGTCTTCTGCTTCTAATATGTCTTCCTGCCAACATTCTCTCTCTCTAAGTTACTTTTAATTGTAATTAATTTTTATTGGAGTGAGTTTATGGATGTTTGATTTTACTTAGTTTCTTGTAAAATTGTGCGCTTCACTTCAAAGGAGCCTTTACTTAGTTTCTTGTAAAATTGTGTGCTACACTTCAAAGGAGCCTGTGCTTCACTTTTCACTTTTAAAATCACTGTGCCTTGATATTGTTGGAGAAATCCGTGTTTCTTTTCCTTTGAATCAGTCAGCTGTTGACTACTCATTTTATTTATGGCTTCTAGGGATACTTTGATGGGTATTGCTAATCATCATGAAACTGGAGAGACTCTTCCAGAAGACATATACAAGAAGCTGCTTGCCGCTAAAACATACCGTGCTGGTACCTTAAGTCTTCGGCAGGTGAGCGCTGTCCCCCTTTTCTCTTTTCCTGGTTCGTGTCTTACTTTTTTCCAATAATTACTTTTGTTTGATCTTTATTTCCGCCATTTATTGTATTGATGACCAACAATATATATTCCAATTTTCAAGTTCTACTACTGGGGTCCTAGTTTTTTCCCCTAAAACTCCGGGTGGGCTCCATAACATTCATTTAATATATACTGTTTTACTGGTCCATTTCTAGTATTCTTTTAATATACTAAAGCCAATACACATATTTTGCCCTTCCTAAGTCGACTTTGAAATTAGAAGGGAGAGAGAAACAAGAGTTGGAATGCACACTTTCTAAATCAGGTCTTCAGAAATTGTGACATTTTGATGGCTGTAAGGTTATTCCTGGTTTGTCTTCAACTCTACTTAATTAATCAAGTTGTGTCAACAGGTTATGGACACAAAAGAGATGTTATCTGTCATTGATTCATGCACCAGTGCCTGAACTTACCCGAATTGTCTCTGTTAGTTTCCTTTGTGTTCTGTGATTACTTCTAGAACTTGACATTGCTCCCAGGGAGGAAAGTAACGTGAGGATTTTTTCTTCTGTTTATTTATGATGAAAGTATTTTATTTTAAAATGTCATCATTAATGATGTTAATGTCATGATTTCATGCTGCTGTTGAAATGCTTACCACTGGTTGTAAAACTGTCTTGTAGCTGAGACTTGCAACTCTCGATCTTGAGTTACATGCAAGATATGTTCCGGGTGGTTCAGAATCAATCTATTGTGTTGACCAACGGGTGTGTAAGAGAACCCAAGTGCTTCCTCCACTGCCAGACGATAAGTACCTTGCCAGTTTCATTCACATTTTTGCTGCTGGATATGCTGCTGGGTACTACAGTTACAAGGTGCTTCTCCCCTCTTTTTGTGGTTCTTAGCTCCTATATATTTCCAGTTAGTTGCATTTCCCGTGAGACTTGTCTATAGATATTCTGGGGTTAAAATGGAGGAGTTATATCTTTCAAATCTATCGATGCCTCTTAAATTTAAGCTTTCACTTCTGTATATTCTTTTGTAGTCTTATTTTTAATAATTTAACTTTTTACTGGTTTTCTTGATCTTAAAATTCCGCTGCCGTTTCGGTATCATATGCTATATTCGCCGCGAACTGTTAGGCTAGTACTGAAACTGTTGCTTGTATTTGCCTATTGCTTGGCAACATAACGTTTCTATTATTATAGGCATCATAACGGTAATTGGTTTTTGATGGATTTTTTATTATCATCCATTCCTGAAAACTACATTCTGTTTCTGTATCTAAGAAATAAATTTTTGGATTTTAGATGTTCTACTAATTAGACTGTTAAAATCCCCTTTCCTTCTAGTGGTTTTCTATCTTTTTCTATGTATAAAAAAAAAATGATATCTGGGAAGTACATCGCTTAAACTTAAAGACATGCTTTAACTTCCTCAAAGTACAAAGTATTTTCCAATTCGTGCAGTGGGCAGAAGTTTTGTCTGCAGATGCTTTCTCTGCTTTGAAGATGTTGGACTAGAAAACGAGAAGGTAAACTTTGAAACTTTTGGTTCAGCAATCTTTAGTCATATTTTTCACCATTCAACTAACAGTGGCTTTAACTTTGAGCAGGCTGTAAAAGAAATAGGCCAGAGATTCAGGGAGACTGTTCTTGCTCTTGGAGGTGGAAAGGATCCTCTGGAAGTAGGGACTATAATCTGCCAACGCCTTCTAATGTTTGCTCATTTTTTTTCATGACTATCACTTTATTTAGCCTTGGCTTCTGATGCATTTATCAGTATTAGCAGTTCTGCTCTCTCTCGTCTGATTTACATTTCAGCTTGCGAGTCCGATAAATTTTTGATGCATATGCAGGTTTTCGTGCAATTTAGAGGTCGGGAACCTTCTCCAGAACCGCTCCTTAGGCATAATGGCCTACTGCCTCTGCATGAAATTGTTATAGGAGCTGCTGCAGTCTTAGTGCGCCCCATTGTTAAGGCCATTAGAGACATTTGATGCTGTTTCAGGTTTTTGAGGAGACTGACATCAAGATGCAACTATAATTGTTTTTTTCTACAGCATTACATAGTTTTAACTTTACAACGAGCATTGTTTCTGAGGATTGAATAATGGACTGTAGTATGTTAAAGATATGTCTCAGGATATTGCAAAAACAAAATGACTCGCTACATTTTTTGTAAAAGATTTCTTTTACAGAAATTAAATTTATGAGTAGCTAATTTTTAGGATTTTGAATTATTCTATTTCAGTCCTGTGTGGCTTTGAATTTAGGAATTAGTTTCTTTCTATTTTTTATTTGATTATATTGATAAGATTAATAGCATATTTTTCTATTTTCTAGTTAGAATTTATAGCAATAAATGTATGTTTGTGAATTATTAATAAAATAAATCATTTTGACAACATTGCAGTATTTTTTCAATCAAAGTTTTTTTATCTGTTATTTTCTCAATTTCTTTGTTAAAAAATCAACATTGTATGTGATGTACCTGAATGGGTTTGCACAACTTTATGCATTATCTCATCAAATTTGAATTCATTCTTGTTCCAGAAAAATGTAGCAATCCACCTTTAGGTATCTTTGACAAGTGTTATCAAAGGCGAAAACCACTTAAAGCTCTAAGGTTTGTTGTAGCTTTAAGCGCAAATAAAGTGTGGATTTTAATGAAGAGTGCAAAAAGGGAGAAAAAATACAAATATTTGGATTCTCAAATGCAATGTACTCAGAGTAGAAGAATAGCGGAAGTTGACAATACCAATAAAAGATATGTTACATATTAAAATTTTCTTTAATTATTAATGGCATTTAAGTTGAATTTGCAAAAGTTTCTCCAGGAGCTTCTCTAAGAAATCTGTTATCTATTGCAGTCAGTTTAAATCCATTCCTCTAAAACATTTACCTTGGTTGTTGAGGGGCTGGTTTTGAGAGGAGACTGGATGGTTCTGTTTGAGATTTAATAGGTGGAAGGACAATGGACCTTTCTATAGAGAATCGATTTGATCCTCCAAAGCTGTCGAGGGACTTCAAGTATTCTGATGCATTATTTTCTATTATCAATGCATCCTCAAGCTCTCTAACAATGTCCGCCATGCATGGTCTGTAAGTCGAATATGTCTCTGTGCATGCCAAAGCCACCTCTACCACTCTCCACAATGCCTCACCATGATACCCTCCCTTGATAGTGGGATCGACAATTTCTTCAACTCTTGAGCTTCTTATTAGAGGTTTCGCCTGTATTTCAAAGTGTGTGATTGCATGTGATCAGATGTAAACATGCAAATCAAAACAGTATATATAGTTGCAAAGTATAGTTAAGCAATCAGCATCAGTTTATCATCAGAGTAGCTGGGAATTACCACGTAAGTCGTAATAACTAAAGAAGCAACACATAAGATGTTCTGTCTGTATTTTTTTTTAAAAAAGTGGTGCTTTCAGTCTTTTCATGGCACTTAGTTTGCTGCAAATAAATTATGGGAAGAGACTGTATGGTTCTGAGGATTCCGTAGTTTTAGCAATTTGCATCTGGAGAATCTCAGTTAAAGAAAAAGTTTGTTAAGTTGGCACATACCCATTCAACCAAGCTCCACTCATTTCTTGGCTTGTTCATGTTGAGAGGCTCTCGGCCTGTGAGGATTTCCAGTAGGACAACTCCAAAGCTGAAGACATCACTTTTTGCTGACAGACGTTGGGTCGAGTAGTACCTATGCAAAAGGAATTCATGAAGAGGCCATGAGTTGGATTTCCCCAAAGATTTTTGACCATTTGTGCTATGATGAATTCATAACAAATCTGAAAATAAATATTCTATTACTTGAGGTTCTTTGTTTATGCATATTATTAAGAAACAAGAACTTCCAAGTAGATTCTACTGGCGATTAATCCATATCAAGGTAGCAGAACTGTCCATTAGGTTATGGTTTAGAAACTTATCTCTTATTCTAGTTTCTTAATGACGACATTTTCTAGAAGAGATTATACTTACTCTGGATCCAAGTACCCAGCTGTCCCTCTTATTTCTAAAGAAGTAGCGCTGTCCCCTTCTTGAGATGCATATTTTGAAAATCCAAAATCAGCAACCTTGGCACACATGCTCTGATCCAGGAGTATGTTACTTGACTTGACATCCCTATGAATCAGACAACGCTCCGAGAATGTGTGAAGGTACATCAAACCTGAAGTAGTTAAAACTTAATTGCATCAATCATTTCAAGAAGGAATAGAGGAAATAACATAATGAAAACGAGAAAATTTGGTATTTTCTGTGTACAAGTGTGACCTTCATGATAAGTACAACAACAACAACAACATACCCCAGTGCCTCAAAAGGCTCCCGCTCATTGCGGGGTGAGGGGGGTCGAATGTACGC
>JAABOM020000049.1:26579276-26591805 GCA_011800125.2 Solanum clarkiae | reverse complement strand
AAAAATTATTTTTTAAAAAATTTAAATTTTAAAAATTTTATTTTATTACTCCACCCCCATCCCTACCCCGCCCCCACCCCCTCAAAAAAAAATTAAATATTTATACTATAAAAGATGTTTTGTACTCCCTAACTAAAAATATTTTTTCTAAAAGATGTTTTGTACTCTCCAACTAAAAATAGATGTTTTTTTCTAGATTGGTATTTTCGTTCATTAACCAAACAATAGAAAAAAAATTTTAATTTCCAATCAAATATGAGAAAATGAGTTAGAAATCAACTCATTTTTCAGAAAAATATTTTCCAGAAAGTTTTTTTGATCAGAAATAATAAAATTTTTACTTTATTTTTTGTTGAATAAATATATATGTGTATGTCATATCAGTCAAAAAAGTCAAAGTGTGGCGCGTGCACAACACACCAAATGAAAGGGGTGTATTGAGTTTGTTTTGTCAAGTTAGAGGGTGTTTTTAAATCTATCAATAGTTTAAGGACGAAACTAATAATTTTTGACAAGTTGGGAGGCACTTTTAATACTTTTGCCAATTGAAAAAGGATATAAAAAAATAATAATTAATTCTTTACACTATGTGATCTATGTAAATCATTCTTTTTTATTTCATTCTAACTTTTTTTCATGTAAAACTTGTAGGGAAAACCCATTTATAACCAAAAAGGGAAAGTGTTTACCCGCTTAATTACTTTCATAACTTCTTTTTATATTAAAATAGCATAGATATATTCTAAAATTCACGCATTGATATCATAGTGATGTCATCATCCACCCTATGTGATATTAATATAGTATCAATATACAGACAGAGTATCACAGAGGATACTAATAGGATATCAATATATAGACAGAGTCTTATAGAAGATTAAACTAAGTCTTATATAATACTGATATGGTATATATACTGATAGAATACCTCATAGAATGTGTTTTCTACTAATAAGAATTTAATAAATTAGATTGTAACTTTAATAATTTTCACTTAATTATTTTTTAAAAAATAAAAGTTGAATCTCATATGATATTGATAAGGCATCAATATGTCGATGGAATATATGATACCGATATGGTATTAAGATACCGACAGAGTATGACAGAAGATTAATTCACATAGTGATGTTGATGTCATGCGCGTAATAAGAAAGGAGAAAGTGTGGTAAGAAAAGTCCATTTGGACTACATAGTTTGAGTTGAGTCTAATTTGAATAAATAATTTCACAATTTAATCTATTTTATGTAATTTTTCCAAAATTATTGTATGGACTAGCCACTTTCCAAACCAATTTGTTAAAATAAAAATTAAATATAGTAACTTTTGTGTCATGCATTTCAAAATTAAACAAGTGAAATTGTTCAAATATTATCATGGATTTAAAATTTACAACACCACCTTGAATTCCAAACTTAAAAAGTAAAATCTAGAACAGACTCCGCAATGATGTTCCTGATCGTCCCGAATACTGTGCTAGGCCATCTTGTGCCTGTAATATTTGCCTTCCTAAAAAAGATTGCCTCGAGGACATTTCCACATTTTATCAATTATTTGTCTTCTTATTTACTGAGTGGGAATTGGACAAGTTGAGTCAAATTTGAGCGGGTCATAATGGGTCAAGATAACAAACAGACGAAGATCAAATCCAACCCAAATTTGCTTAGATCAAAATGGGTTGGATCAAAATAAGTTGAGTATGGGTTATACAGCGGGTCAAGATCCAACCAGATTCAACTTTTACTAAATTTTATTATTTTATTTATTTATTTTTAATATTTTAATACTTAATTAAATTATATTTTTTAAACTCTGGCCACATAAAATATGACTTGTGACTAAATTCGGCAGAGCATATAATATAGGAAAAGTATATGGCATCGTTTTGATGTTAATTCCTTGTTCTATGAGTACGGTCTCCAAGTAGTTTGCGGTGGGTATGGGCTCATATATTTCCAAAAATTCACATGATTTATAAAAGCCTCTTTGACCTTTCATCATTTTTTCCCCATTTCTTTCAGCATGTTATATGTTCAATTTTTTTCACCTAATTAATGGGAGAACAAAAAAGACAAATGGATAGTAGAGCTGCTAAGTACGGTAACAACAACAACATACCCAGTGTAATTCTATAAGTGGGATCTGGGGAGGGTAGAATGTATGCAGACCTTATCACTACCACAGAAGAAAAGAGGCTGTTTTCAGGAGACCCTCGTCTCAAAACCCGTAAGTAAGAACGAACTAGATATGACAAAAAGAAGATAAGGAAATAGAAAAGAGCAATTATTATAGACAGTATATAAATAAGGTAAACTAACACGTGATATAACAGGTAAGTAGTGTAAAGCAGAAAAAAATTCTTTTCCTACTTGGCTATTCGAAGAGATGAGTGGCTCCAACCTTTTAGAATAATCCCTTCAGTCCAACAAATTAGCCATTAATTAATAATTAATCACAAATTATATCGATATAGTTATCATTTAAGGGGCTTCTAATGCTAACCACCTTCATGATTAACACAGGCGGATTAAGAATTGAATATATGTTGTCTTTTTAGGAAAATATATAAAATAAGAGATGGTAGTGATTAGTTGGAGTAGTTTATTGTGTGTCCTCTCAATGGAAAACAACTAAAGCCTTGGCTATTTAATTTAGAACTTTAAAGTAAATTTTAATTCTCTAAATCAGTAAACTATCATCTAGTTATATATTTAAGAGATTCAAAATTTATATATAAAAAACATACTTGGATAAACACCTTCTACCCCTGTTTAATAACCCATTATAATACAGGTGAATTAAAAAGTTGAGAAGCTGTTCTGCATGGGAATAATATAATTTAAATGCCCACACTCAACTTTAAAGTATAATAATGGAAAAAATTAAAGAATCACTAACTAAATACAATAACCAACTTACTTAATTTGTCCATTACTTGAGTTTATTGTTATTCTGAGTAGATTTAAATTGTGGATCAAATAGTTTAATTAGTCATTAAATATATCATGTGTCGATCATCAAAATAAAAATTTGAAGGAAATGAAGAAAGAGAAAATGGAGAGGAGCCTCTCCTGCCAACACAAAGTTGTTACGTAGTACTATCCTATTCTGACAGATTGCGATCTTAAACATAATGACTAAATCAGCCATACACGAGTCATGACAGCAAGTACGATAAACTCAAGAAAATATAATAGTGTCTTGTGGGCTATATATGAAAATTAAATTAATTAGGCCCGCAGAAAAGATAAAATTAAATATAGTACTTGTACCTATTATATTCCAATCTAGCTGCCCGTTACACACTTACATAAAATCAAAATCATATAGTAGAAAGTCTAACTTCAAATACTACACCTACGTTAATTTTGCAGATTCCGATGGAAGACGATTCCATTTACAACCGATCGGTAACTCACAGGTTGTACGGCTGTATGTCACCGTCTTGTATTCCGGTGCACGATGAGTATTCGCGAATAAACACGTTGACACGTGGAGGAAGTAGCTGGAATCGCGCTAAATTGTGGAGAAAGTTGTTGAAGAAATTGGTGAATGAAGGGAAGAAAAATATGTATGGGAAGCACAAGACACTCAAGTTTCAGTACGATGTTGTTAGCTACTCGCAAAATTTCGACGATGGGGAATTTAGGGATGAGTATCCTCAGCGTCAAATATAATTTGGAGTTCACAGACTTCAAAAATCAGTGTACGTAGTTCGATATTTAGATTTTATTATTGTCTAAATTAAATCAAGTATCGAGTTAATCATGACTATTCTTTTTCTTTCTTTTATTTCCAGTTTTCCTCTGGATCTTAGTAACTCGATCACTAATTTTATCTTATTAGTGAGTGTTTGATTTCCCAACCCAACTTTTTTTGTTTTAAAAGGAAAAACGTTTTGCTCGCCCCCTCTTTCTTTCTTTCTCATTTTTAGTCATAAAATACTTTTTGGGGTTCATGAGATGGGAAAACTTCTTCCTCTTTTTTTTTTTTTTTAATTTAATTTGGTGGTCATACTGCTAATCTTGATTCCATGTTTAATAAACCTAGATGTTTCCAACAATTTGGGTGTAATGTAACATCCGCTAGTGATATTATTTGCTTTTGTCTCACGATTTTAAAATGCATCACTAGTAAGTTTATATACACAGTATCTCTCCTATATTTTGCTAATATAAACTTCTTATCTTAAGGTAAATTCTACATATAATCACAAAGCCAGTTCAATGTTCAATAAAAAATAAATTTATTAATTTTTTTTAAGAGCTAAGATATTGACATGCTATCTTAAGCTAATTAACCAGTTGTGAAATTAAAATGTGGCGATGGAGTGAAAACTGAAAACGACTAGTCTACAAGAGTAAGAAACGTGTGACACGAAATGAAAAATATCGTCAACTATAATAAAGTTTAATTAGAGGACAGTTTTCATTCATTTATTATCCGTTTGACAATAACTTCAAATGATATTATATGCATTTTTTTAAATGAATTTTAACGGGCAAATGACCCACATTGCACGTTATATAACTATTGTTTTCCAAGATATTTTGACTGTTTCAATTTTTTTTTCTAAAATTCTCCATTTGGCTTATTTTATGTAAGTGTAAAAGAATACTATTTCAACAAACTAAAAATTAATAAAAATCTTAATTAAAATTATCATAGTCTAACACTCAAACCAATCGCAAATCGAATATGTGTAATTACTCTAATAAAATATGGACACGACTTATGCAAAATTGGATCACTATTCTATATTAACACTCTTACAGCAAGTTTTATGTTTATTGTATTTGTCTAAATTATGTCAGCATGTATATATTGACACCACTTATTTAGGTCAACCAATTTTATATACTCCATTTGTTGTGATCATATACTTCACCACAAGTGCAATTTTAGTATTCTCATTATGCAATTACAAGATTTTATTTTTATTGAAATTATAAAATTAGCCATGAAGTCTAAATTTTTGTAGCAAATAAATTATATTTTTTACTATAATACTACACCTCATGATTACTAGAGTAAAGATAAAAACAAATTTTGTTTATTGTGGCACAAGGATACAATAATTTGCCACAGGTACATCTTTTTATGGCAAAATTTATTTTAATTGAAGCTACGATTAAATTTTTTTTTTTAGCTATAAGTATAAATTCTTAGCCATGGATCATGTAAAGTTTTAGCTAACTATTAACACGCTACATCTTGCTACGAAAGTTTCGAAATAAAATATTGTAGTTAAAGGTTTAGCTACGAAAAATTTCATATTTAGCTGTAACGTATTTTATAGCTATAAGTTCATTTTCTTGTAGTAAAACAAAAAAAAAGTCTATCTAATAATATATGTATAAATAATATATCTATAACCTATTTTTTAAAACTAAAGAAAAAAATGTGATTCAAAAACTCATAAATTAAATTTTTTGTCTTTTTCTCTAGAATTTTATGATGCCTCTGTGCTTTTTATGTGCAATATCAGCTGTGTGAATTACATTGGCAGCGCAGATAACGTATGCTACCATTATGAATTAGATAGTACATTTTATGAGATGCCTTTGTATTTCCACACTAATAAATCATAGAAACATGGCAATCCTTTTTTTCGATTTTCCTCTACTTGCTGCTCTGCAGTTCAGGTTGTTAAGTCATTAATCTTTGCTGCCACCATTGACATCTACCTGTAAAAAGGTCAAAATATCAATAATTCTCTCGTAGAAATGAATGATTTGTAACTAACCATGCAAGTTGTTAAGATCCCTAGTATTTTTGGATCGAGTTGCTGGGAGTTAATATTTTAATTAGTTACTCAACTAATAGTTCTTTTCATACAAAATCACTCAACTTCCTTTTGTTTGGGAAAGTTCTTGATCTCTGTGACTAGATAAAATCCAATAACAAGGTCAGTGGCGGAGCCAGCATTTTCATTAAGGGTATTCATACTTTTAGAACATGGATAGGGTGACTTTTGTATAAGGACGTTCAACAATTGATATATATCAAAATATCTATATTTAACCTATATATTCGAAAAAAGAAATTTCGACAAAGGGTGTTCACCACTTGAATAAATATAGCTCCCTCCGAACAAGGTCAACTCTCTTAAACAGAGGTTTACAGTAGCAAAAGTCCTAGAAAACTGATGGTGTGCAAAACTTAAAAACTATATAATTTGGTTTTTACTAGAGTTGCACACAACTAATTACTTGCAAAAAGTTTGAATCATATTGTATTGAAAGAAAACAACTTAGGTACCTTGAATCGGATGTTCCTGCTTGCATCTCAAAACTCTGTGGCGGCTGAGGTTGGCTTAGCTGCAGATGGATGGGGGCATGAACTTCTCTACTCACTGTGAAGCGATATGGATAATTGGTGTTCCCATTAACTCCATTAGCATCTCTTGTACCATAAGCCTGAAAGAATAACGTTATCTTTTTGCAGTAATCAGCTTTAACTTTGTAATTATGCAAGGAAATTAACTCTAATTACTTAAACTCAAGTGCTACCTTTTTATACAATTCTGCATTTTCTTGTTGAATGAGATTTACCTTCTTGTAGAGTTCCAAATTTTCTTGATGTATCATGCTCCCCTGTATACATTCAATAGGGAATATGCTCAACAGTTTTCTGATCAATGACTTCCCTGTTTCGATTTTCTGATCAAATGATGAAAGGTGCTACACTTTTGCACGTACCTTTCGAGTAAGTTCTTGAATTTCATCCCTCAATATTTGCTCCTGTAAAGTCGGAAAATGTTAGTTCCAACAACAACAACAACAACAAGAAATCACACAAGTGGGGTCTACAAAGGGTAGAGTGTACGCAAACCTTACTTATCACTACCTTACAGAGATAAATAGACTGTTTTCGGAAGAAAATGTTAGTTCCAATTATACTAATTAGTCGATAGTATCAGGTCGATTGCTGACCTTTCTTGCACGGATGCCCCTTAAGCTCATTTCCAGTTGATTCTCCAGATTTGTTAGTTCTTTTATGCCCAAACCAGATAGCTCCTCTCCCATTAATTTCCTGTTCTATCAGATGGTGAGAAAATCGCCAATTCAATAATACTAGTCAGTAGACAGTACAGGCGCTAGTATTAAAATCCAGATACAGTGCAATTGTTGAACTCATGTGTAGACATCCAATTCCACGAGTCCACAAATTCATCAAAATTTCGTAAGATATGTATATGTATATTAGTTTAACAAACTAAAAATAAGATATAGCTACCTTGAAAATCTTGATATATGATTGATTAGCTCGTAAGCTGTTTAGATGTTGCGATGTGCCACTATAGTAAAGTAAAAGCATGCATTATATGTTCTAAAGAGTAGATATTACCGATGATTTCCTTGCAGGTCCTGTAGTTGTTGCCGCAAGATCTCTGCCTCCCTCTGCCACAACTGTAACAAGTAAAGTGCACAATATATTCAGGCTATGTGGATGTAAAATTTCACCGTGTACAGATTTGTAACTAAAGCTCATTAACATTGAATAAATTCAGGTACTTAACTCCTCTTCTCGATTTTAGTTTGCAGAATTATACATATCCCATTTATTTGTATTGTGGAACGTTGGCGTGGCCTTTATACTTCTGAACTCACTATGAAATATATTCTGGTTATTACGTGTATAAGGAGACCACCCATCCCATTAACCACCAATGTGGGACTTTGTGTCTCAACACCCCCCTCACGCCCAGTGCTTAGCATCTGGTGGCCATGCTCTGATACCATGTTGAAGTAGGTCTTAGGCTTAACTCACACCCCAAAAGCTAGCTCTAAGGGAGGAGGATTGCCTAAGCATTATAAGGAGACCACCCATCCCATTAACCACCAATGTGGGATTTTGTGTCTCAACATTACGTTTAAAAAACCACACAAAAATAAATAGCAATCTTCGAAAAACTGCCATTTCTTACCCTTCTACCTCTCAGTTAGACTTACCTTGTTGAGCTGAAGATATGATTGTAGAAAGCTTACATATTGGAATCATGCCTGTAAAATGGTCAAAACAGCACTTGGAAGTAGACATTGCGATTGATGTAGTATGAAGTTTATCAACATACATACAACTACAAAGTTGTTCGTTCTTGTTTTTTATTACCAATATGATCGATCAGAGAACTCCATCAAGAGGGACTGATCATTTTAGGGTTCAAGTTCATGTTTCCAAAGTTTTACCAAATTGAGGAGATTCATCACTTCATATCCCAAGAACACTGTTTCCAGCCAAGACAAACGACCTACTTTTCCATGAAATCATATGAAACATCAACTGTTGCTGCTATACATGTATAGTACTCCTGACTCGAGCAACTACTGAATATGAAGGCCAGAGTTGAATCTAGGATTTCTAAAACATGAATGCACCACTAAACACTCAACCAAAATCCAGCATTTAGTCTTCTTATATCACAAGTGTCAACACAAAATATTATACGACTTTTATAAAGGCCAAGTTAGAGAGTTTACTAGCATACCATCTACTGACTATTTCTGTTTTATAAAGGACACGCTAAATATGGAGAATTTCTATTTTTCTTTTCCTAAATAAAATCTCAATAATGATAAGAAACCTCAGGTCAAAAACCAAACTATAATGTATAACATAGTGATCCTATGTCAGCTTAAATATTGCAGAAATTGACATAAACCTATCTAACAAAACTTCTTAAAGTACATTTAACACAATTAAGAAACTGGCTATGTAAACAAATACCGAAAGAAACTTCTTAAAGTAACTCATTCGTAGAACTAATAAAAATTGATGAAATACATCTAAGAGATATAATTATGTATAATCTATGTATACCGGATAAAAATACTATTTATGTAAAATTTAAAGGCAGGTTTGTTGATTGAATATTACCTTGAGTTCTGAGAATGGATTGTGCAACTGTTGACGTTCGTCCTTTGTTTTGTTGTATCGTTCAATAACTGATTTCATGCTGTCATATGCACTCTCAAAGTAAGAAGTTTCTTCGAGATTTAATATATACATTAAAAAAATAAAAATTAAACAACTTACGTATTACTATAAAAAAAAAAGCGAGGTCTATTTTCTTTATGAAAAATATTTAACTGGTCACTCTTGGCTCCACGGTCATATGGATAATAGAAAATAGTTAATTTATTATTTTCTGCAAGTATAACATTTTATACAAAATGCATATTATTTTTTTTATCTTAGATAATTAAAAATAATCTCTTGTTATGGTTATAAGAAGTTATCCTTTGACCAGATAATATAGAAATTCTTTTACAGTCAAAATAAAAGTAAAATTGAACAAATACTATGGAAGAATATAAAGCAAAACCTCATACATGAAGATTGTATCAAAGACAATGCAAAAAGCGAAGAATAAAAAATATTTGTAATATTATTACAGAGTCTATTATAAATTTTGTTATGATCATCTTATTTTTTTATGTTTGTGAAATACTTTCTCCATGCTTTTTTTAATGCCATCTTGCGCTTTTTGAGTGCCAAATTTGTCTAATTCTCAGAGTTATTAGATTATATTAATTTGAGTTTTTTAGATTACAAATATAGATATTAAAATATTATACAAAAATACTAAGTGTAATATATTTTTCATATCAATATGATTAAAAAATATATCTTAAAATGTTAGCAAAATTTATATCATTTGAATCTCAAAAAGGAAATTATAGAGACTCATTATATTACCTTATTAGTATAGGTAATTCGATAAGTCCTCTTTTGCTTGTACTTATTCCTATTGAGAATTTTTTTAAAATTTTTAATCAATAAATCACTAAACACTTTGTCTGTTAATGATATAAATATAAATGTGCTCCTCTCCAACCCCCAACCCCCTAGTGGCTAGGGTTTGAAGTAAGAGGATTCCCTCTTTATTTTAAGAGAAAATGTGTTACTTCCTCGATCATTTTTATTTGTCCACTATCTCAAAAATAAAATTTTATATTTGATATATTAAGAAAAGAGAATTAATTTTTTTTTACAAGTTTTATCTTCATCACTAATAATTATTCCTCAAATTATTTTTTCACGATCTAACACCAAATATCAATTAATATGAACACTATTGTAAAATCATCATATTAATCATTATGTTTTTAAGAAACGTGCAAAATCTAAAATGAATAAATAAAAGTAAAAGAAGGGTTATTAATTTTCTATGCCAATGCCATGATTTCATATTACTTTTCACCATAAACTCAAGGCCGTCCCCAAACTAATCATTTAACATACATATGCAGGTGAAATAATAATTTTATTGAAGGAATAATTCAATGATCAATCCATGAGACCTTGTTGTATATATGCATCAGATTATTAAGAATGGGAAAGTTTTTCATAAAAAGTGAGTATGGGAAGAGTTTTTTCATTACCGATCCAAAGGTTGCTCCTTCTAGGATTAACAGAGTGAGAGTCACCGGTTTAATTCTATGGGCAAAATTTTTTACTTCAGAAGAATGAGCTATTTTTCTTTTTAGTCCATTTTAACAAATAATGGCATATTTTATTCTTTCGTCAAATTTTAATTTTAACTTTTCATATGATATATTTAAGATCAAAAGATTTAAGGCCATTTTGATAAATTTGACATAATTTTAGTTTAGGACTATAAAATTAAAAAGTTTTCTTTATTTTCTTAAATTCAATGTCAAATCAAACTATATAATTCTTTTTTAAAGCGAGAAAGTATTTGTTTACCTAAGTTGTCCAATTTATATAGGAAGGAAATGAATTGTGTACTTTAATAGCATGGTTGACTATGTACATAAAAGACAAATTAGTAGATCATGGCAAAGCAAAAAATGCTGTCAATATGAGGAAGAATGATCCCCATCAAACACGTCCTACAATCAATGCCTATCTATATAAAAGATGGTGGAGATTTAGAACTCACTCTAAAAAAAAATTCAAAGCAAATAATTAAAATACTATACATTAAAGATCATGCCATCATATGGAAAAGAGGGAAGCTTAGCTTCTAGTGTCTTTCAAATATCCATGGAAGCATATATATTGTACAAATTAATTCAAGAACACTACTTTCCTCTTGTATTCTGTCAATACTTCTTTCCCAATGACTAATTACTACACTATGAAAATAATTGGTCTAGTGCATAAAACATTTCGTGTTTTAATGCAGGATTTAGGAAGGATTGTACCTCAAGGCGTGTGATGTATAAAGTTTATTCTAATATAAGTATTAATGACTGCTTCTACGACTTATAAGTCCTACAAAAATAGTAATTTTACCGTTGCTGCAAGCCCTTTCACTAACTAAACTACAATCTTCCACCTAATAAATAGTTGATATAGTTAAGGCATAATCAAATAGTAGCTAGGTATCTTCAACTTAAACCTACTAATTCGTGTGTGTGTATATATATATATATATATAAACTTTTTGAAACATTATCAAAACTACTGTTTGCTTCAAATTCAAGAGTCCTTTTAGTCCACGAGTCAGTACATCTATTTAGTCACTACTAAGCAATGGTACTGATAGCTTCACTAGAAATCAATTGTCTTTAAGTATTAAAGCCATAAAAACTTTATGTCTAGATTTATTTCGCCAACTTTATATTAAGTTGTAATAATGCATACTATAACAAATAAAGGATTTATCGTCAATAATATAATGAGCCTTTATAAACAACATTCTATATAAATGCCTCTAAAGACTCTAGCGACTCTGAATACAATGACATTAATTCGATTATTGCTAAATGTTTTTCCAGCAACATAAATAAAATATATTACAACTAAATATCTCTTTTATCGTAGTGTCATGTCATTGCTATTTACCCACTCTACCTACACCATGCTAAATCAGTGAGGTGAAATTCCATTGATAAATTAAATGAGTAATACACTCCTTCATATATATTAAAATCCAGTGAGATCACTCTTACCCCAAGGTGAAAATGAAAATTCAATCAGACTTTTGACTTGTTATCATATATACAAGTTATCCAACCAGCTGGTTTCATTATTGTTACTAAAAACAAGGTAAAAAGGTTGTGTCTTGTCTATGTAATCAAGTACTATAACTAAATCTTCTCAATGATAACTATTTTGATTACGAGGATATCTTGATAATTTACACACAAAGACAGAAATATCAACCTTGTGCATTCCATAGGATGCATAAAACTATAACAATATATGCATAATAATAAACATTGCATAGTGTACTTGGTACAATAATATGATACTATTTTAGTTCGGATAATATTATCATGACCCAGGAATCACCTATATGTTGTCTAACGCCAACCTACTAGATCTGCCTTTCTAAAGACACCATTCATGGTTTAGGAAATACTAAAACTTAGAGCCGCATTTAGAATTTGAAATTTACGAATAATGTAGAGAAATATGTACAATATTCAATGAATTACGGTGACATATTTACAAGGGTTTGGACCAAAATTATCCAATTCTCGTGTACTTTGCTAACTATACTAAAAATGAGTAGCTTGGTGTTGGGGTAGGGGGTGAGTGGGGGTGGAGATC
>JAABOM020000049.1:26557029-26579176 GCA_011800125.2 Solanum clarkiae | reverse complement strand
GGGTGAGTGGGGGTGGGGTAGACCTTGTTCATTATCTAGGATTTGATGATCATTTGGAACCCTGCTAGAGCTTTCTTATTTTCTTTTCAACAATTAACATAAAGAAAAACTATAATTAAGGAAGAATATAATAATAAAGAAAAAAGGGGTGTATTTGCAGCTAGGTTAATTAATTACGCTGTAATATCCTAGAAACAATTGAAGGGAAAAAATCATAATCATCATTCAATTATATATACTAATCATAGGGGTCAGGCTGCATACATCCGACCCCTCCTTATCCCGCAATGGGCGGGAGCCTTTGAGGCATTGGGGTAATGTTGTTATCATTCAATTATATATACTAATCATTACACAAATATGACTAGAGTTCATTCTGCTTATTGACGACTTAATTAATCACATAAGATCATGTCTCTAAGAGTTCCAAGATGTGTATTTATATTAACTTCATGGTGCTCTAATTTATATTCTTTCAGTATATGTAGAATTTATATGTTTCTTAATCAGAAACTATTAATTATGAGAAAAAACAAAATAAAGGTGAGATCTTGATGCAATGAAAACAGTCGATTGACACTGTATATACTAAATATTCTCACGCAATAGTGAATTTTTCAACAACAACAAAAAGATTGAGTAAAGTCAAATTAAAACAGCCCCACATTATTGCGTATAACACATAGTATCCCAAAAAATAAAAAAGAAATAACTACCTGGTGTTAGAAAACTCATAGAGCTTGCCAGTACTGGAAAAAATAACCAATCCAACTTCAGCATCGCAAAGAATGGCGAGTTCCTTAGCTTTCTTCAACAATCCATTCCTTCTCTTTGAGAAAGTAACTTGCCTGCTCGTTGAGTTATCGATCCTTCGGATCACTATCTTTCCCCTTCCCATCTTCTTCTAGGGTTTTAAAGATCTATGACGAATGAAGAGGAAAAATATTAAGTATTAGATCTTTAGACTAAAGAGGAAAATTAAAAAAGAAAAAGAAAACTTACATGAGTTGTTGAGAGCTTAGAAAGTTAATTAATGAAATGAAATCAAATTAGTCTTCTAAAGAGTGCGAGTAACATCATAATCAGGAAGGAGCCTTTTATAAGCTTTTGGGTTTTGGGAACAACTTGGAATGTGGTTTTTTTTTTTTTTGAAAAAAAAATGGAGTTTATTTTATTGTTTTGCAAAATATATATTTTAAGTTGACAAGTGGTACTATTTTAAATAGCGCCGTCGCCGTATAACTCACTGACGCGTGGGGAATCCAAGAGTTTCCTAAATAATTCTAAAAGGGGAAAAATCATTTTTCCCATTTTAGTAACCTTAAAACTATATCCACAAAGGAAAACCCTTTTAAGGTTAAAAAAAAAAAAAAAAAGAGAAAAACTTGAGTCAGAAACTCTCCTTTACATATAGACTTTTGGACATTGATAAACAGCCTGTTTGGTTACTTTCAAGAATTTTCACGTGATCTTGCTCTTTTACCTCACTGTCCCAAAAGGTAAATCACAAAACTTTTTCCTCTTTTCATCCTATTTTATATCTATTTTATATTTGTGGTACTCTTTGATTCGACACGATATTAAAAAAAAAAATTTGAAATTTATGATCTAAAATCATTCTAAAATATTTGTGTGACAGAGAATCATTTCGCTAAAGTTAAAAGGGGAATTTTATGATTAAATAATTTTCAATTAGAGTAAGAAAGGATCAAAAAGAAAAGAGTGTCACATAAAATGAGAAAGAGAAAGTACTAGTTATTCTAAACTTTTACGACTAATTATCTCCTTTTTTTTTAATTCTTATACTTTTTTCCGCCTTTTAGTTTTCCTAAAATCATAGCATGCACAAAGGAGCTAAATACACTAGAAATTGTGTGGAAGAGGCATGTCACATGTCCAATATTGATCATTTGAAATAGCTTTGTGTTTTGGATGATTTTCTTTGTGTTCTATACTTTTCATTAAAAATAAAGTAATTTCACAGCAAATCGTTAAAGAATTCTATGGCATGATATAGGTTTGTTTGAGTTCAACTATTTAATTAATATGCATGCTATTAGTTGGTGCTTTTATTTTTCACTCAATGTTTGATGCCTTCTATGCAATTCGATTAAAGCAGGCCCTATAGAGATAAAATATTTTTAAAATAATTTAAAAAGTTAAAAAATAAGTTTCTTTAGTAATCACAATCCTCTATGCTTATGAATAAATTGTAGATTTGAGTCTTATGAGTAAATATTTTCTACCGCCATGTAAATGAAGTTGTATTATCAATAAAATAATTTTCCCCTCTTAAATGAAGTTATTTCTAATAGAAAGCACCTTATCCCGTAGGTACTCATAAGCAAAGAGAATTTGTGATTAATAAAGAAACTTACTTTTCTAATTTTTAAGAAATATAAATAGTTTTTTTTGACTAATTAAACAAGTAAAGATTAGAAACCCCTGCTGAACACAACTAGATAGAAAAAAAGAAAAATTGAATAAATTACGTAATTAGACAGACATTATAATATGTATTAATATTGTATCACTAAAATTTGAAAACAATTACAATTTATAGTTATAGTTAATTAAAGTCTTGTTGTTATTTTCTCTCTCCTCTCTTTCTCTCTCCTTTCTCTCTACAATCTCTTGCTAGATATACAAATACATATGTATATCAATTGCATATATACAATTATTCGACAGATATACATATATAATTCACCTCTTTCCACTCTTAAACCTCTCTAGCTTGCCTCCCTCTCTCGATCTCGCTCGCCTCTCTCCTATAATATGTAGCTATAAATCATAATTTTAGCAAATTATAACTATATTTTATTTTATTATATTTTAAATATTTATTCTTTCTAAAAAATCGTTAGAAAAAATTACAAGCCCAATTAATTACTACTCCTATTAGGTTTTTGAAATTTTATCGGTAAAAGTTCGTTAAAGTTACTGTAAAAAGTGTACTTGCGATTAACAGATTTTCTGTCCACGTGTAAAACAAAACATAACGCAGATAAATTTATTGATGGCAGAGCTTTCTATCTAGTTTACCTCACTTTATCGGTTTTCAATATTAGCTTGGTGCCTTCTCCTTTCAATATTGAAGAAATTTATTAATCCGCTCTGCTTTATCCTGTGTAATTTGATTGTGCACAAAATTTAATATTTTTAAAATAATTTTTAAATAAATAACAGAATACGTCTCTATAGATTTTCCTCAAATAAATATTTAAATGTGATAGCATCATTAATATGTTACAAATGATTTTTTTAAAATACAAATTGGCTCCTTAATGCAATTGTGAGTTGGACCAAACTAACAATGCTCGAGGCGAGAATACGTTAGTGGATCGAAATAGCTGACGTTATGAAAAATCTAAATAAAGTAATTCTTGAACAACATAAAAAATAAAGAGAAATATATTAAGAGAGAGTTAATATTTTAATATGCTTTAATCAATTAATCCAGATAAAGAATATTAAGAAAATGTAAAACTTATTTAAAGAATAATTGCTTCCTAAATAAAAGCTTTATTAATGCTATACTTTGGTATTTGTTTTATTTATGGCGACGATTATGTATTTTAACTATAATTTTGATTAACTATTGAACACGGTTACGATTTGATTAAATTTTCTAAAATTCATATGATTCAGAATTTGTAGATACTTATTCTATCTATTTGTATACAATTTATTGATACATTTAAGTGATACTAATTATAAAAAATTGATAACTGTATGTACAAAATTTGTACTTATCTTAATGTTTGAAGAGACATAAAAACAAAATGGTGTCGACATACACGTGAAGGAGGATTCGCCAATCAAGAACAAATGAAAGTACATGGAGTGCACGCCTATAATACATTTTTTATATCTCCACCTGAAAACTAAACCGTACTTCCATTAACAAATTCCGATTACTTTATCGATTGTTCCCTTTTTAATTTATTAATTAAGTCTCTGTTTTCTCTGCCTTCCAAATTTCTACCATCAAAGTCGGAGTCCTGACCTGAAGTATTGTTAGGTCAGGCGCGCATGCATGATTGAATTCATGACTGAATTCATCTCAATCTATACTTTCTTTTCAAAATCATACATAATAGTGTTATATTTTTAAAAGAAATATTTAAATATAGATATGTGAATTCACACCCAAAATATCATGTAAACTGGATGTGTATTGTAAAAGTTTAACAGGTTTTTAGTGATAATAATCTAAATATCAAACCGATTAAATTTATATTTTAGATTCAATCGTTTATATTATTGCACCAATCATATCAAATTCTAGATACACCTCTAATTAAATGTGCAGATAAAGTTTTATGTTAATAACTTTAAAAAAAGATTTACTTATAATAGGATATATTCTTAATAGTGTTATGTATATACATTAAAATTGTATTAGCCCAACGACTAGAATCAAAGCCAATAATTTGGTATGAAAATGACGAGTATGGCTTAGGGTCCGGCTTAGTGCTTTTACCCGTCTATGGACCGATTCAATTAGTTAGTTTTTTTTTTTTTTAATTTTTATTCGGTGTTCAGAGTTTGTGGAGCCCTAATTAATTTTGGACCGCATATTGGAGGGTCCATTTGGATGTGACGCTTCCAAGAGGATTTTTTGTATTTCCAAAGCTCGAACCCAAGACCTTTGGTTAAAGGTAAAACACTCTCACCAGTGTATCAAAACCCATGTTGGTCACATTTACCCTTAGTTTTGAAGACCATAGGTACGCACTCTTAGTTTTGAAGACCATAGGTACGCACTACACAGCCGTAGGGATTACCATTATTATGATAATTAATTAATCCGACCCCGGGTATCATAAAATGGTGAGGCTGATTTGTCGGGTTAGCATTGGCCGAGACCACGTGAACACATCTGTAGTGATCAAATCAATGAGATTCGTCCCATTGGTGGAGTTGTTAATTAAACAGGATTAATTAAAAGGATTTTAGGTTAATCCATTTAATTTTATGCCTCCAACGACCAATAAGACAGGTGTCAATCATCAGCAAATGATATATCTTCAAAGACCAAGAAGAAATGAGATCCCCAACTTCCTTTTACTTTTTACATTAAAAAATATGTCCACTTGTGTTAACAATCCCAGGGTGTACTTGTCTACTAGGGTTGTCAAATAACTGCGCTTATAATTTAGTAAACACATCAGAACAAATTAAGTACTTAATAAACTAACGAATTTATTAAAAATATGTAGTGTCATGCGAAGTCATTATTGTTGTTTACGAGTTCAAAATATAAAGAGATAAAAGTATTCAAAGATATCAAAGAGCTTCAATATCGTTTACTCAATATATATGTAAAAAATAATCACTATTTTATATAAAATGTAATTTCTTTTTTAAAATATTAATTTTTTTTAAAAATACTATATTAAATAAAAAATGTCACATAAAATGTATGGAAGAATATGAAATTACATATACTAGTAAGTTTCTTTAATCTTGTGACGTATAGAGGAACAAGGCACGTGAAATTTAAAGCCTATCAAGTGTAAGAAGATATGCTTTTTTTGAAACTCACAAGATATAAATTATATATCCAAGTATATTCTGTAACTTTTATGGTTAGTTCCAGCTTCAGTTTTATGATGTCATGTAGGAGACAATTTTGATTTTACAGAAGAAGGTTCAGGTGCGACTCATTAATTCGCATTATTCTTCCATTTCATTTTGATTCAACCATCAATTTATATAGTGAAGTAGGACTATATAATAATATTGAATTACTTTCCTCATTTAAAACTTCCAAAAATGTATGCTTAGTGATCTCTTAATCGATCTGATAATGCGTTTAACCGATTTGTCAAATTGTGTTACATTAAATGTTCTCTGAATAATGTTTTATTATAGGAAAACAAATATTCAAATAAAGAGATTTGATGGTAAATACATGTGTTTGTGCGTATATTCATTTATATTGTATCAAGTTTCCAGCAAACCTCTTACAAGTCGTCTGACCCCCTCCTCACGTTAAAAAACAAATAATAATATTTTTAAAAAAAATATTTTTTTCCTCCCACCAGCACCCTCCACCCCTTGCCTTCCAATAAAATTTAAATATTTATTTTTAAAATATATTTCAAATTATGAAATATTTTCATGTCAGATATTATTTTTCTGGAAAATATTTTCTGTTCTCTAGTTAAAAATAAAAGATATTTTCTAAAAAATATTTTCTTTGAATAACCAAACAATAGAAAATATTTTCTATTTACCAACCAAATATGGAAAACATTTCTGCCATACCAAACACAACCTATGATCTATACTCTTATATTCAGGAATTGTTTTTTTAATAGTGCTTAATTTTTAAGAAACGTTTACTTATATATAAGGGTAACTTAGTAAACCATGATTGCATGATTTTTAGAAACTCAAGGTTGGATCTTGTGGTAGAGGTCAAGCCAAATCCTCTTTGAAGGTGATGGCTTAATTTAATTTATTCTTTTTCAAATTGGCCTGTTTGACAGTCATTAGACCTTTATTCCATCTCATATTTTGGACCTAGACCCAGTCATTTCGGTACTAATTTGGGCTTGCTCATATCTCAAAGGAAAGACCTGGGCTCTTATAATTTTACGCACTTCAAATCTTTCTTTGAATTTTTAACAACCTAAATCAAATCAAGGACTAATTGAATAGCCATAGTTTTAGTACGAATATGAGATTTTAATTGATAGAATTCCAATCAATAATGATTTCATATAATCCCGACTCTTTTCAAAAATTACAAAAAATCTCTTAAATGATATAAAACTGCAACACTTATTGATATAAATTAAAATCTCTATTTCTCCACACATCACAGTGAAAATCCCTAAATGCTCGTACCTTTAGACATGTATCACTGGTTTCATTTTTTTGTATCAAAAAGAAGAGATTTTTGATAATTTTGAAAAAAAATTAGCATTTGTTGGAATTAATTCCAAAAAATATAAGATTTGTGTAAAATGTCCAGTACAAGAAGCCCACGGTTATCCATATAAAAACAATTAAGCCAACTTGATATTTTGATATTATAACCGCAAAGAAGATGGATGAGACTACTATTTCTTTTTTCTTCATCAAATGAAAGATGCAAATACTATTTTCGTAGCTTAACATCAGAGAAGAAAATTAAGAAGCCCAGATCATAAAAGTATTTATAGAGGATTTTTTTTAAAAAAAATTAATACACTCAGAATAAAGTAGTAATGTCTGCATAGTTGAAGATTCTGTTGAAATGCTAAATAAACCAGTAACTAATTAAATGATGTTAAGGTCTAATCATAATCCATTTGGAATAAATCATCATTCCCAAAATCGACGCTTGTCCTTTTTGAGCCTCTGCTTTTTACAAAGACTTAATTCAACCTTTATTCGGTCTCAAGCCACAACGTTGGAATATGCTTTCATTTTTAGGCATGACCTTCTGTTATTCAGGCTTTGTTCCCACACCACACATTATCGGTGTTCAACTGAATGTACTATTTTTAACTCTAAAAATCAATATTCCAGTGCAATCAAACTCAATTATTCTCTAAATCTTTTATTCACCTATGTCATCTCACACGTGCCAAAAAAAAAGGGGACAAAACTTGGAAAAAAAATCAGAAAGAGTAAAAGTTAAATATGTCCTTGCTGCTTCACGGATCTGTTAGAAGAAATACGGAGAAATCCAAAGTTTCGAGGCGTGAAAGATCACTATCTATCAAAAGTAATTGCATGTATATAGTTTTAGGGATTAACAAGCAATACTCTATTACAACAAAGCCTAAAATAAGGTATGTAATTGAATACGCTACAATAGAAAACTTATTGTAAGAATATGCTAATTTTATTTACTTAATTATAACTTCAACATGAACATCATGTCATGAGTTATGACGAATCAAACAAAAAATAGAACAGTAATCTGCTAGGTACAATATGTTACTCTAGATGAGCACCAACACGAGGAGCACTAAAAATTTTCATGTTGAACACGGATTCAGGATTAAAATTCGACTTATGAATGATAAGTAACAATTGTGATATTAGACGAGGAGGTATTAAGATTCAGGCTTAACTTAATAACTTTGGTCCAAACGTTATATTTATTTTTTAAAAAGACTAAATTCTAAACTCATAAATTTTAAATTTTGACTCTGTCTTTAGTTAATCCTCTTTTGTTAACCAAGAGGTATAAATACATACATGTTGTGTACGTACGATCAACACTACAGCAGTTAAATGTGACTTTTGGTAAAGAAATTGGGAAAAGTTGAATATGATTTTGGTACAAAACTCAAAAGGAAAGGCTGTCCTTGTTGAAATGTGACTCTTCCATTCTTGCTCTGTTTTTTTAGGCATACACACTTCAAGTTCTATGCACCTAAAAATGTCCGAATTTAATTAATATATACTCATGATATAACAATTTTTACGTCATCAGCATGCCTATAAATATCTTTTAAATGAACTGATTGCGTAGACGATTTTATGTATTGATAATTTAAAACTATTTACACAATTAGATCACTTCTCAGGTAAAATCTATTGGAGGTTCAAATAGAGTAATGGTGAAAATTAAATATTTGTTACACTATGACTTTCTTCATAAAACAACACATGAACAGAGAATAAATATATGAAACACAACCAAATATGTACAACTAATTAAATTAATATACAACCTATTAATCCACTGGCATTACATAAACAGAACCAGACAGCATTTGACAAGTTCATGTATTTATCCCAACCAAATTGATGTTTACATCACCTACTTGTACTATGATGCAACTTAGACTAGACTTAATTGGGATTATTAAAACCACACAGTCAGTTTCTTTGTATATTAGTAGTAGCTAAATCTTTTTAAGTTTTTTTACGATGTAATAGCATTCCTTTCGATCAATAAAATATGCCTTGGTCAAAAAAAACAAAAAATGAAGCAAAAAAGAAAAAATATTACCATCGAATACAGAGAACAAAGTTATATGGAGAAATCTGGATCAGGACTGCCAATTACGTTGACAAAATGTATAGTTTTTTCTTCAAATGAACCTTATGTAAGTCCCTAGATGTTGCTGAATTTATTCTATACAAACATAGAATTGGTACAGTATTCTATGCAAATATATTTACTCCCGTTATTTCATATTAACTTAATTGGTAAGCTAGTGCACATATATTAAGAACAACATTCAACAACATAAATATAACTTTGCAAGCAGTGTAATTTATGAAAAAATGTTCAAATATCCGTCTTGAATTTTGAATAATTCAACTATTTTGAATAATGAAAAAAGTCTCCAAAATTAAGGTAATATGAAATAGATAGAGTATTAAAAATGGGGCACGTGAATTCATGGTCTTCCGTAAGACTAGCTATTTTATATGTGTATATTTTTTAAATAAAAAATTAGTTCGAGTCCTCTTCAAGGCATAATATTGAGAATGCTCATTCAATGAGCATTTTTAATCGGTATATCAATACCGATTCGATCCGAGCTCTTGGAATTGGAATAAGTTCGGCAGCGGGTGATTCATACACAACATCTCTTTCCTTTATCAAGGGTTCGACCAATTGATATGTTTCCACAAATAATTGAAATTCAATTTCTCGATGTAGATGCTACATAGTTGGTTCTCATCCTTCAGAGACTACGCGTGTAATGATTAGTATAATATTTAATTACCTAAACAACAAGAGATGAAGATGAATTCTTTACCTGATTTTAATTTTTAGTAATGCATACATATTTTAAAAATTTTAGATGAGTCTGGCCTCTGTTAACAACTACCAAGGCATGAGGTAAGTTCTAATACACACTACCCATGATGAATAATGCTCTTTCGGTTGCTTTTCAGGACAATTCACACCTTCCCCCTTATGATATAGAAATATTAAAGTTGTGCCCTTAATTTGATTCTTCAATAATTCTCAAAGTTTAATGCCTTGGGAGAATAGTTGAGAATAATCAAAAGGAAACTACACGATGATTTATATGGATACTTTCTCTGTCTCATTTTATGTGGTACTTGTTTCTTTTTCGTTTATCCAAAAAAAAAATGTCATCTTACTCTAATTGAAAACAATTTAACTATTACATTTTCTATAAACATCATGACGAATCAAAAAATGTCATATAAAATAAAATGAAGGGAGTAGATATTAATTGGGCCAATAATGGATTATTGAAATCAAATTAAATTACATAAGCAAAGTTGATTTCTATTTAAAATTCAGTAGTGTTCGAGGAATGCATGTGTAGGCACGCTGGTGGTGAATAACAGCTTAAGAAATGTGAAGTTATTGATATGGAAAAATAATTATATTTTTCAATTATCCTCTTTAAAATTTAAAAGAATCCTTACAACAATCATGAGTACTGTTCAAGTCAATCACAACTTAAATAATGGGAATAATTCTAACGGTATTTAAGTTTATTTTACTTCGTGATCTTAACATCATGATAACACTTAAAAATTAAATGGTTAGCATAGAAAAGAAAAAGAAGATCTATCATTTATATGGAACGTGTCAACATTAAAACATTCATATATTCTTTTTAAAATCCGAATGTTGATGCGAAGGACCACGAGCTTAAGTCGCGGAAACAAGATAATGTTGCGATAGTAGATTTTAGTGGGCTGGTCCTTTAGTACACCCCGACTTAACACGACTAGAAGAACACTATTTTCTTACTAATAATTATTCGATAGTTATTCCCATAAATATTTTAATTGAATTAGTGTGAAAAGAAAAAAATAGTGACTGTTTCATATAGGAAAATTAAAAAGCTTTCCAATATTTTAGTGAGAATTTATTTCTCATCATGCATTTTCTCACAGAATTGTGAATAGGAAAATCATATTTTACGACATAAATTTGTTAATGATCCGCGATGAGTGATAGGTGTAAGTTCAAAATCTTAAAAATCATTTTAATCACCTTATATTTACCTTCAACATTTCGACTACCTATTTGGCATGAGAGTTGCAATTCATATGCCGATATTTTTTCTTCTTTTTTTTTTTTTTTTTTGTTGGTGTCTAATATATATAACTAACTTGTTCTTTATATATTTCCTAAATTGCATCGTCGCTTAATTATATTCCCAACCCATCCAAACCAGTTTTGATATATAAAATAATATATCCAGGACCAGTAAACAAAATAATTTGTAGTCCAAAATCCATAAACTAAAGATCTTGGAACAGAGTCATCTGACAGTGTCTCACTTGATGCAACCATATCATTTATTCATGTAATTTCTCATATCCATTACAACTGCAAATGGTTGATGAAATTACCAGAATTAACAAAGAGAGGAAAGTGTATGATTCAATGGGAATGAATCTTGAAGTTAAAGGACTTAGTGAGCCAAGCCTTCCATCCTCTTTTTCCATTCTCATGTGCCCTTCCTTCTGTCATCTGTGGCTGTTTTTGCTTCTTACACAGGATGAAATTCCTCACTCCTACTGACCCTATCATCTCTGATGCACCCAGAGCTGAAAATCAGTTCATAAAAATGCCTTGTCAATTCCCAGAAATACATCGAAACATTAATTCTAACAAGTGACGCGTCAGGGGATCATGACCATTCCTGGTACTCTCTCAGTTTCAAAAAGAATGATCTAATTTGACTTGGCATGGAGTTTAAAAAAAAGACTTTTTAATGTTGTGGTGCTAAAATAAAGTTATGTTAAATGTATTAAAATGTGAAAAGTTAAAATTAAAGTTTTTGTCAAATAAGGAAATAGATCATTCTTTTTTTAAATAGACCCAAAAAAAATATTATTTTTACGGAGGGAGTAACAAGTTATGTCCAGTCAACTGTGAGTTATGATGCATCTGTTGACTTGACCTAATAGATTGAATTCAAAATAATCCATCAAATTACTAGGTCCAGCTCTATGTTCACTCAAAAATGTCGTTGCATCTGTGTCAAATCCTCGAAACATGCATAACTTTTCAAGGATACATAGTGTAACCTAACGTAACTCAAAATCTATCTTAGAGGTTGAGAATTATGTAAATGTGAAAGAATTTAAGCTAATACTATGTCTTTAAGAAAAATCAACAAGCTAAATGATCTGATTCAGTTGATCTGTTGTGCAACCTTGTAAGAGTAAGTGTGAATACTATTGATCGGTTTAAAAAGGCTAAATGAGGAAAATAAGGTTGTGTACATAATACATACCATCCGTTCCAGCACTTTGTGAGTACAAAAAGAAATCATTGACATTAGAACCCAGAAGAGGAAGTCGTCCCTCGCGACTATATTGTTTCAGAGCAGTATCAACAACCTTAGCAACCTTATCATTCTCATTCACAACAAACCTCAACGGTCCAGCACTTCCCAGGACGTTAACCGTGATCAACAACCTAGTACCCTTCCCCTTCTTTATTATGGACATGATCAGCTTTCTACAGTCTTATTAGTACAAGGAAAAGTGATACCTGGGGACAAACTTATACGCAAAATTTCAAGGGTCAAGTCCGATGCAACGATAGTACCAAGCAGCGCCAAAGAAGAGAAAAAGAAGAGAGGGCATCCAATTTTTGATGGGATGAACCATTCAAGCCGTGAGGTACTCCTTGTCCAAATGAATGAAAGAAAGCTAAACTTGAAGTAGACAACTTTTGGCAGAGAATGGACAGTGGATTCCTTCTCTGTTTTCTTGGCAAATGCTAAGCCTCTTCTTCGTCTAATATATGCACGCAACTAGACAGCATATGACAACTTCTACGTATTCCAAACTAAATTAACCTTTACAATTAAAGAATAAAGAGAAAAAGCATATTATATATACAACACGGACAATTAGTGTGGACTCTTTCATGGGCACGGACGGAACCATGATTTTCCACTACAAGATGTAAAATATAAACAAGTAAATTCACCAGCAAGTTATCTAAATAAAATTCACACATTTGAATGATAAACCTACAAAAAATTCTAGTATGATAGAGTAATTATGAAAAAGAAGAGTTAAAATGAGAAGAAAATATTTAGGTAATGGTACGATCACACGGTCATTACACAATAGATCTTTTTGTTGTTACATAACGATAGATTTAAACTATACGATACAATGAAATTTAAGCGACAATCAAAAAAAATATTATATTTAAACTAATAGTACAATACAAGACAACAAGTAACAACCATCCAAACAAGGTGATAGAGTGTTTAATTTTTTGCCGAATAGAGGTAAGATGAATCTCTATATTGCCTAACTGAGCCATCTGAAGGACAACCTGTTGTAAATTAACCACCAATGTAAACTTTTTGTCATATATTAAATCATATGATTTTACTGCTTTTTTTTAATTCCCTTAAAAATTAAATGCTAATTACCTCAGCCAAATGAGAATTTGAAACAAATAATGAAAATATATATAAAAAAAAAAGAAGATAAGTATTGAACCAACTAACCAAATGTTTTTTAAAAAAAAGAAGAATAAGGATATATTCTATATACATATACATATATATATATATATATATATACACAGCAAGTTGATAAACGTCCAAGAAAGAATTATACAAACTTTTAACAACTAGTAGACATGAAGTAAAATACAATTCTTGAGGAGAAATGGCCTTTCGTTTGTTATTTAGGACAAAGCCACCAACACATTTTGTGATCATAATAGTAGCTGCCTACTAATATTAGTATAATATATTGGGGAGGTTGAGGTAGTTATATTTTTCTAATAATAAAGTCGCGGCTCTGATTTTTTTCACTTTTGAATTATGGAAGTTCAATGTACGGACTACTAGCTACTAAGAATGGAAGTAGGTTAGATGTAAATCATAAATCAGCTTCTTTTGAAGAGTATATTTTCCAAGAAATATTATTGAAGGAGAAATAATTTGTGTTTGACAAATAAAATTTATAGAAAATTTCTAAGCAGCGATTAATGTTTAGTAAATTTTTCAAAAGTGTTTCTAAGCATATTTTTCTCAAAAGTATTTTGTGAAAAAGACTTTTTTGGCTCCTGAAAAATAATTTCTACCCAAAAGCTTGGCCGAACACCCCTCTTCTTTAAAATGAAGTCTTTTTTAAAAAAATAAATTTAACCACTTTTGACCTCCCCACGAGCTTCCAAATAGGCAATATAAGTCGAAATTACCACTGCCTCATAAATATAGAGGTTGTTTCCGAAGAAAAAAGGGAAGTCTAAACCTATATAAAATCATTTTGAACGCCATATATACACCTTAAGGAGTTCCATTATATGTATGTACCTTTTAACACTTGGATTATTGGGAATTGGAGTTGTAAAATAATAGTAGGTCGAGCAAATTAGATGTCTTGAGCAATCCTGCCTCATGAGCTAGAGCTGTTGAATCAAATCCTCCCTTATTTAAAATTCAAGAAACGAATGACATGATTAAAACAAATATGGCTGAAGCTTATACAATATAATATGTGTTAAAAACTATAACATATATACAATGATAACACAGCTTAGAGGCCTGTGATCCACATTCTCAAAAGAGACAGCATTACACTCCTACAGCACTCTAACCTTCTGGCAGATAGACATGGCATGCTGAACAGGAAACTGTTCAACGATTAACAAGTTATTCTTTTTCCACTTAGAGTACAGACTTTCAGCAGATATACATCTCGTCTTAGCTAAATGAGTTATTCCACGATCAATAAGTTGTTCTCAGTTAACCCCTCTCCGGTAGTTGGTAATTCTGGGGATAATCTCCAGTCGCCATCTACCAAAAACTTAATTTCGTACCTAACAACACAAAAAACCTGAGAGTTCAGAGAGTGAGCAAAAGACAGATTTATTCTGTGCCAGAAGAGAAACGTACCTTCCAGGTCTTAGGAACAATGTAGCTGAAAAGTTCATATAAGAGCCGGTGTACTCTGGAGATAAGTGCTCTCCTTGGCTCCAACCATCAAAGGAGCCCATTACTTGCACACTCTAAAGATGATCACAATTTAAGGTCATATTTAATGCCTTCTGAAATCGACTTCAATGAGTTTAAGGTCATATGTATCCAATGAAAAGCATTTTAAGTAATACTAGAAAACTTGGTGCCAACTTCTGGATCAAAAGTTCTTGTATATAAAAGTAATTTGGCAGGAACTAAGAACTTGAGCATATTGAACTTTAATACTACTCCAGCCAGATGATTTAGGTATCTATGGACCATTAGTTTCAAGAATTACCTCCATAGTGTTTGTCTTTGCTAATCAAATACAAATGATACAGTAATCTAAAATGTCAAACGGGAGGGGATTGCAATTCAACTCATCCTCCTTAGACACGTAAAAGAAACAACATGTACATAACTGTGGCCTAATAGACTAGTACACATCTAGTGAGGACTCGCCCAATAGGAATAGTATCCCTAGCCAACAACTTGCTAGGTTGAGTCAATAGCGTCATGCAGACCTCCATCTCTTTCACCTAGTGCTCGAGGAAGTTTATAAGAGGGACTTAGGTCATACTTCACAAACTAAACCAAATTGTGTCTGCTCCTACATTATTACAAAGGCATTATCTTAAAAGTTGATCTCATAGAATAGGCCAATAATGGGAAGTAGTTTCTTGAAGACTTGAAGTGCATATATTAGAATGTGTTCATTATAAATGATAATACAAACTTGTGGGTAATTTTAATAATTTTCAGAACTAAAGGATATAAATGATTATTTTCGAAATAGTCACATATTCTCGGAAAACTTTGGGACCAAACGTATGGTAAAACTTCATCAAAACCTGTCAAAAATATTTGCCAAGAATAACTTGCCAAAAATATTTTAGAAATTTGGGGCCAAACGCAAGCTATATCTGTTACAGGTTCCAATAACTGGAATTATAGAAAGCAGTGATGGAAAACCAGGGAAAATGATATAGTACTCTTTCCACTTTTATCTCAACAGGCCAAATGAAAAGATAGTAACACCAGAACAACTGAAATAGCTTCAAAGTTTTCAATTTTCTCCATGCACAAAAGAATCTTAAGCTGTAGACAATTTTTAATTATCAGGTATAAAGTCACCAAATGCATAACAAAACATAGAAAAGAGGCAAGGAATCCCATATTTCCAACATGGTTAGCAGATACAGAAGAAACTTATTCAATAACTCACCTCTGCTACCCCGACCCAGGATAGAGGAACCTCTTTTGCTTCTATAGCTTCCACGCCCTTTATTTGCTCCTTTAATTTTTCTCGTATGGCTTAAGAGCGGAAGTATCAAGACGACAATCATAAAAATGTCAGGTTAAACTCATCCATAAACAATTATCTACAATCTAACAAGGTTGGCACTGTCTGGCATTGAAAATAGTCTGTTGTTCAGTTTTAAGGAAGCATACAGTAAGGTAATAATACCTTCCAAACGTGAAAATAGGTGTGACTGGATATATCTCCCATTAATTTTTCTTGAACCAGCTGAGATATCAGATTTAGCAATTTCTTCAGCCAATCTAGCCAAAATCTGCACGTCAAACGAAATAGTGAGCTCTCTTTATACTCCATTAGCTGCTAATTGCTAGAGTTGAAGTCCCACACGACTGTTGGATTATCGACTTTTTAACTTCTCTTCTGGTTCCCGGTAAGTTTCATCTTAAAAGTGTGGACAATTTCATTTAGAATAAATCCCACTAGTTAATTATGACGCAAATCCTCACATCACAAGGAACCATAGGTTTGTTATTATTAGAATAGGAATAGGAATATATAGCCCTACTTAGAATAAGAATAGAAATAGGAATAATATATCGTATCCTACTTGGTAAAGGATTGTATTGTAGTAACTATAAATAGGTCTCTATATAATAATGTTAATACGCAATTCAATAATATTTTTCTCGTATATTTCTCACTGTTATAACCTGTACCAAATCCAAAATATACTAAAAACTAAATCTGAAGCAATAAAATTACAATAACACCACACATAAAAGAAGCAAACCTCAATCTCATGTTCGGTGACTGAAAGTTCTCTTTTGAAATTAACCAGTGCATCCTCCTTAGCTTGCAACTGCAGTGAACGGCATATTTAATTTTCATCATCAGGAAAAAGATAAGAGGTTCCATGCAGAGCACTTTTTCCATCATTTTCTGTAGCCATAAAAAAACCTTTAACTTTACCCAACTATCTATGAATTTAGTTCACCTATCTTAGTTTATCCATAAAATTGCACTTCTGCAACACTAAGACGGTAATATTTTCATTTGACTATAAGTAACTTAGGCCTTCAATCATAAACATGCAAACCAGAGGTTGGCTACTACTATAATCTAACAAGTCAAAAGTGGAACTAGAATCCACTTGGTGAAGCCACATGAATTACAAAACCTAGAATATGAGGACCAGACAAGAATTTTTTGATCAGGCAATTATAAATAGAAGAATGGCCTAGAACTAAGATGGTGCTAGGACATCACAGAGCTAAGGATGCCTTCCATACAATTCTTTATCCCTGTAGTGACTCTATGACAGCTTCTGTAGATTACAGCAAAACGCCAAAAACCAGAAGCACCTAAATTTGATCTTCCAGCTTGTCAATAACTCACTGTAGAGCATGAGAAAAGGCAGTTTGAAAAGGTTAGAAAGTAGTGGCCAAATCTGGTTAGCCACTGGGCAGTGTTGGAAGATATGGCTGTAGTTTTCCTCCTCTCGTTTGCACATAAAACACCTATTGCATACTGTCAGATCTCTTGTCTGGGGTTTGCTTTGAGTCGAGCAAGCCTCGTGTGTACCCCGACACATTTTAAAAAAGACCATTTAAGAGGCCTTGGGTTTCTGTATCTGCTTCCACGGTCGGATAATAGGATTGCACTCCTCAGTGTTAATTGTTTGTAACATGAATTAACAGATAAATGTCATTATTTTGCTTATCCAAGAAGTGGTATCAGGAATTCACAATAAGCTCCACCTTATCTAAAATCCTCCAATAGGAGAGCCATTCCAGATATCTCATAATCAAAACAATTCCTTCAAAAATTAATGCACAAACATCCACATTCCAACAATCTGAGACCAGATTACCTGTATTAGTAGTGAAACAAATAAAGGTCCTGATACTTGATCTTCAAAGGTGTGTGACCTATCCAAGCATCTCTTCAAAACCATTTATATCTAGAATTTCCCAACTTAATCTTTGTATTTGCTTCAAAATTCTGACATAAGCTGCAAATATGCTTTCAAGTTCCAAAGGCCTAATTGTGTGAATTATTAACAGGACCTGAGTAGCAGAGATTATGTTCCCACATATTAATGAGGGCCAGAAGGGATAGGCTTGAAGGTCTAAGAGAATGCAAAAATGTTTCTCTCATGGTTGGCTTTCCTCCTAATATTCACACGGGGAAAGATTGCAACTTTATTGTCCTCTCCTGATCCCAAAGATAACCTATGTCTCACAGAGCATTAACTTAATGGGTGAAAGACATCCGAATGGAGAATCATCCACTTTATCGGTCACATAAGAAGAACTTATGAGATTGAACAAGAAACCAATAAAATATATACCTCTCGCTTAAGCAACCGATTATATCTATTGGCTTCACTCAGTTTCTTGAGAAGCTTCGATCTTTCAGCATCGGCAAGCAATAACTTCAACTATAAAGATAGCAGAGAGTCAGTATAGCTCAATATACTTGCAGCAACAATAAAGATTATTCTCAACCAAGAAAGAAAGCATTCCCCCAAAAGGAGGAATAAGAAAAAATTTATTTGGCTCTTGTACGAGGTTTTGAATTCTAATAAAGGTCTGCAACAAGGTTATAGAAAATCTTACATCTTCGCTTCTCAAAGGTTGCTCAGGAACTTCTTCAGGTAAAGCTTCAGGATTAGGCAGACCAATGTCAGCTATTTTCTCCGATACTGCCACTGAAAATTGCTCCTCCAAATTTTCAGGGGCACAAAATATTTTCCAAGAGGCACATGGGATACTGTATTTCCAATTAGGGACTGAAAATGATTTACGCATCCTATGGAAACCTATTCTTGAATTATATGAAGCCATATTTCCTCTAACTCCATCGATATTTTCCACCTTGAACCTTATCATTGCCATTAAAAGTCCAGTTTGGAATATGTCAGCATTTTCGTGATCAGATTAAAGCAAAATGAGATCAAAGGATAAAAGGAAACACAAATTGGCAGTAAAATATCATAAAGATAAAAAAGATGGATTCAAGTAGCCATTCCCAATGACAGCATAAAATCAGTCTAATTGAACCTATAGTAATAACCCATATTTACGGAAACACAAATTGTGGATGTTTTGGGTGCATAAAACTTAAACTCTAAAAAGATTGCGAGATTGATAAGAGAGGCATATCAGATTCCACATTGCATCAAATAGCAGTACAATACAGAGTCCCCAAATCAAGAAAAAGGAAAACCTAACATCAAAACTGCCAGGGTTGAAGAAATCACCTTGGAAAATTGTTTTGCCGAAGAGAATTAAACAGGTTACACTCCATAATTAAAGAATTCTTGTAGGCGAACAACAAAAGCAACAATTCAGAAGATTCCGAGTATAACAATTATCTGTAAAGGCAAAAGAGTACAGTTACAATAAGGATTAGAACAAAAAGTGCAGCATAATTAGGAAAATTTCCAAAAGGGGAGATGTAGTTTTAAAATTTTCAAAATTTCATAAAGACAAATATTATTAGGTATTCTAAAAAAATTATATATTAATGTTATATCTTTAAGAAATACGTAAATATAAATATGTGAATCCATAATCGAAGAATCACATAATATAAAATGATAATTGAGGTTGTCTTTTTAATTGAGGTTAGAAAGTTAAATAAATTAAATGATAAAAACCTAATAATTAAATCAATGAAATTTATATCTTACATTCATTTTTATCGTAATAGTACACCTCAACAACAACAACAACAACATACCCAGTGCAATCCCACAAGTGAAGTCTGGGGAGGGTAGATTGTACGCAAATCTTACCACTACCTCATACGTAATAGTACACCTATTTCTTTAAAATTTTAAATATGCCTCTATTCGACAAGTTGAAATTTTCATGAAAGATAACCTCGCGAATAATAAATAAAGTCATCAAAAAAGAGGTAAAACACACTCTTTAGCCTACCCGGCTCGACCCTTCTTTTGTATCTTATGCAACTTGAGTTTCAAACTTCCACATATGTAAAAATATGATAATGCGTATTTATGTAATCTTGGGCCCTTTCCTCTTAATAGCTAGTTTTAAAATTGTGGTATTTCCTTGAATTGTACTAGTGATGTGAAATTTATGTAACCTTTAAGCTCTGGCCACCTTAATATCAAAGTAATTCATCACTTTCCATGATTACTGTACCACAAACATTGATATTGCAACGTTTATTCAGTGCTACTAATATTCGGTAGACTAATAATTATGGGTGTTTAGATGCTTCACTTAAAAATGATTATTCGGTAATTTTGATAAAGTAAACACTATCTAGTGCGAATCCATTAAGAACAACAGATAAATATAATATTTATATAGTTATCAACTGAACAAATAGATAACTTTGGATTTGTGATTCTCCTTAATTTATGCTGATATCTAGCCATTTTTCATGAAATTGCAACAACAACAACATACTCCAGTGCCTCAAAAGGCTCCCGCTCATTGCGGGGTGGGGGGGGGCCGAATGTACGCAGCCTAACCCCTATGTTTAAAAACATAAAGCGGCTGTTTCCAGATGACCCATGAGGAGCGTCGAAAGTTGCATTGACTAACTGCTACTTCACAAATAAAAAAAGCACAGATAGTTAAAACGTGCTCTAAAATAATATTATAAAATTTTAAACTTTGTCTCATTAATTATTATTCTTTAAAATACAGGAACAAGGCCGAGAAATGCCAATGGACACCATTTCCATCGGAAAATTCCCCTAATTTCAAGGAACGCGTCCAAGTTACTTCAGCCCAAAGCAGATATATAATTGGAACCCGAAAATGATTGGAAAAATTATTTGGATGAATAGTTTTTAATTTATTATCCATTAACAAAACCTGACTTATATATGTTCTATAAACAATTCTTTATAGTATGTTTTATGAGTGTTCATAAAAAACAAATCTATTATTGCTATAAATGATAATTTTTTAAAAACTATAATATATCTATGTGAGTTTTTCAAAATAATTTAGATTGCGTGATTAAACTATCTCAAGAAAATGTTAAAAGAACAACAAACTTGTTTATATTTTGTAAACCCCCAACCCACTAAATATATAATTTGTCCAAAAGCTATTAGGTTCAGGTTAACCATATGTTAGCATAGTATATATCTCCTTGATGGCGTGTTGATTAAGTTTGCGTGAATTATTATTTAGTCAATTATATTTATATTTTGTAAACCCCCAACCCACTAAATATATAATTTATCCAAAAACTATTAGGTTCAGATTAACCATATGTTAGTATAGTGCATTTCTCCTCGATGGCGTGTTGATTAAGTTTGCGTAAATTATTATTTAGTCAATTATATATACTACTAAGGTAGTGTTTGGTAAACTAATGCCATTTGAACGCACAAAATTTGGGTATATTTTCCCATTCTTTTACTGGTGGAGTGTTCTACAATGCAAAAATGACTTCACACTTGACTTTTAGCTCAAACCATCATTATCTATTACCACTAACTAATACTTCTTCCATCCTAGTTGTCAACTCTTTTTTAAATACGTTTTTTGAGAAATCATAATTAAAAATGCAATTTTATTAAATTACTGTTTAAGATTTTTTTTTTGGAGAACTTTACGATTTGTTTACACTTCTTTTTAAAAAAGTTAATTGTAAGAATAAAATAAAAATAATACAATTAATTTTATTTTAATTTTGTAATTCAATTTAAGAGAATTATTTTTGATAATAACTAATAAGGAAGGAGTAAATGGTAATGGAGCCAAGACATTTATTTTCACATGTCTGGTTGCTATGATATGGTCCCTGATCACTTTATACTTTAGTATGATCAAAAAATAATTGCTCACAAAGATTGACTATTTTTTGGCCTTGGAGTATGATGGAATAAAGCAAAATGGCTCTTTAACTATCTGCGCTTTTTTATTTGTGAAGTAGCAGTTAGTCAATGCAACTTTCGACGCTCCTCATGGGTCATCTGGAAACAGCCGCTTTA
>JAABOM020000049.1:26534224-26548855 GCA_011800125.2 Solanum clarkiae | reverse complement strand
TCATATTTTAAACCTTTATTAATTAATAACTTAAGAATAAATAAAAGGGTAGTAATGAAAAATTTGATTAAAATTTTGTCTTAAAATATATTTTTTAATCTGTGTTTATTATTTTAAAAATTCAGTTAATATGGAACAGAGGGAGTACTATATATTATAAAAATCTTCCTTTTCCCCAAAAGGTAACAAAAATCCAAACAAGGTGTAAGGGATGCTTATATAAAGTTGGGGAGGCTACCAATCAAATGAACTGATTGACCAGACGTCTGCAGGAGAGACCACCGGAGCACCAAACGCCACCCAACCACCACCATTAAATTCCTCGCAAAATTCCAAAAAGAGAAAAAAAAATCTTCCTCAAAGTTATCGATGAAGGATTTTTCCCCAGTAGTTGTTTGTTGATCCTACAAATTCAATCACGGCTCTTCTTGGATCTTTCGTTTTTATTCTCACAATTCATCATCACCGCAAAGTGTTGACCCTTAATCCAACTCTTCTGGTGGACGATAAGCACCGGACCCCTTCCCCTCACGGCGGTAGGGGTGCCTCACCCTCTGAAGGCGGTTGCCCCTCCGATCTCCTTTTCCTCGCCGGCGGCGGTTCACTTCTTCCGCTCTCTTTTACCTCCTCCTAATTTTTCTTGTAAGAATTTTATTTGTGATTATCCATTCAAGAACAGGAGCGATGCTGACTATGAAGAGGGTGCCGACACTGGTTTCCAACTATCAAGAGGATGTTCTCGAAGGTAACGCCGTCGGTTGTGGCCGTAAATGCCTTGGGAAATGCTGCATGCCTGGTTTGTGTCGATCCTTAAAATCCTTTAATGTTTTTCTGTGAATCAAATGTCAGATGGTATGAATTGTTTGAAAGGATTTTCCCTCTCTGGGGAGTGGGGAGGCCTGTTTCTATATGTCTGATTTTGTTATCCTGGTAATTGATTTAGTTTCTTTCATGGAAATGTTAGGAGTAATTTTTGTTGTAGCACTAAGTTAGGGTTTAGCAGAAAATATAAGGAAAGAGTTATAGTTGTAACTATTCTATAAATTCATCTTTTGCCAGTTTTAATGTGTGGTAAATTCGTACTTAGAGGCGGATCCTGTAAACTCAATGGGTTCAATTTTAAGCCTTGAAGCATTAAACCCACTGTATTTGAGCGTTGTGGTTTCGTATATACTCTTTTACTACGATATCCTCGGAAGTTATGGATTCAACTGATCCTATAATGCTTGATATGCCTCTGAAAACTTGAAGGTGTATGCAGGTATATAGCTATATATGAATGTACACTCTCTGAGCCCCATATTGTTTGGTTTTTAAAATGGTAAACTTTTAGTCTATATTTGTGGTGTTAATGTTACTTGGAGTTGATATAGCCTCGCGGTGTATGTTACGTTTGTTGAAATTATGAGGCAAAAAATATCGACGTTGCATGTACCTTAATGCAGAAACAAGCAAATCTCATGTATTTTCTGATGAAGCCCAGATTTGGGTTGCATGCCTTTTATGATTTTGCTTATCTAATAGATATGTCCCGCTTTTGTTTCTTAGTGGTTAAAAATGAGGTTTTGATAACCTCCATTTTTATTTATACTCATTATTCTTGCTTGATTTCAGCTTCCATGCTTCCTCTATATGCCTTCAAGAATGATGATAACGAGCCAATCGAAAATGAAATTCATACCTTGCCTGAGGAGGAGTGTCAGATATCATGCTTGAACAATTTACTGCTGGGCCTATGGGAGGAGCGGATGAGCCAAGGACTATTTCGATATGATGTGACAGCCTGTGAGACAAAGGTCATTCCTGGGAGATATGGTTTTATAGCGCAGCTGAATGAGGGGCGCCACCTAAAGAAGCGCCCAACAGAATTTTGCATTGATAAGGTTCTTCAGCCTTTTGACGAGAACAAATTCAACTTTACCAAAGTTGGTCAGGAAGAAGTGCTTTTCAGGTTTGAACCAAGCACCGACTACAAGTCCCATTACTTTTCGGGCATGAGAGTAGACGCTGGTATTTCTCCTAGTATTGTTGCTATCAATGTAAGGAAATTGTGCTCTGGTGCTCTTCTTATAGTTATTATCAGATGCATTATGGCTTATGAATCCTCTTTTTTTTTTTTTAGGTGAGCCCAATTGAGTACGGACACGTGCTTTTGATACCTCGAGTTCTTGATTGCTTACCTCAGAGAATTGATCGTGATAGTTTCACAATGGCTCTCCATTTTGCTAGTGAAGTGGCAGATCCCTTCTTTAGGGTAGGTTATAACAGTTTGGGCGGTTTTGCTACCATTAATCACCTCCACTTCCAGGTAAAGGTTTAAGCAAATAATTTTCTAATTATTTGATCAGCATGACTTAACTATCTATATGATGTTCTCCTGTTGACATTCATGACAGGCATATTACTTGGCAGTGCCATTTCCAGTTGAGAAAGCACCAATACGGAAGATACTGGCAAGGAAGGGGCTGGGTGGTGCTGGTGTGATTGTTTCGGAGTTATTAAATTATCCTGTACGAGGATTTGCTTTTGAGGGAGGAAATGGAAGTACTGTCCGTGCTTTGTCTGATGCTGTTGTCAATTCCTGCATCTCCCTTCAGAATAAAAACATCCCTTTTAACATTCTCATTGCTCAGTGTGGAAAGAAGATTTTTCTGTTTCCCCAGGTAAATACCTTCTCTAAATTTGTGTACTGTTGCTACATCAAATCTAGAAGATTTTCTCTTAGGTTCACCTGTACAGTTATGGAATTTGTCAGACTCTGCTGTTGAAAAGCTTTGATGAATACTTGTTAGATTCTTTGGGAAATGCATAAATATCTTTTAAGATGCAACTGGAGAATTTCTAGTTAATCAGCTAATACCTGCTGATTGCAAATCTGTGCACCTTTGTAGGATATGAGTGTTACTTGATGGATTTCTATAGGCTAGGGATTGGAAGGGGGTCATGATGAGTAGATTGTTAGTGATACTTGACGGGTTTGTAATAGGATTGATGTAACTTTATTGCCTGTTGGTTTGTCAGTTAGTTGTGCATTTGTAGTTAGAGTGGTAATTTGGGTGGGGACAGTGGTGGAATATGGGCTGTTTGGATTGGATTTGAGTGGATTGAAAATGGATTGGATTGCAATCCATGCTTATTCATATTAGTAGAAAATGGATTGGCTGAAATAGTCCTAACCCACTTTAATCTCCTAAAGTCAAAAAGCTTTAAACCATTTATGACTACAATTTTTTGTCAATGGTTGTAAATACAACAACATACCTAGTGAAATCCCACTGTCAATGAATTTATAAATCCCCGAGACAGTGAGCAATGGATTACTATTAATTTTTTACTATTAATCGTTCTACCAAAAAAATTGTAGATTGAATAATTTGTCAAAATCACATGAGAGAACAACAAAGTAATGTAAAGGCAAAAGGAGAAAAGAGAAACAAGTCATAAAGGAGGTCCACACGTGAGCAACATCAATATGCGGAACCCTAAATCTAAGAACAAGAAATAAAGATTGAAAAAATACATAAGTAAAGAAATTAATTGAAAATTAAAGCTATAGAAAGCTAAAACCTTCAATTAATAAACTAAAACAAGCACCAAATCTATGAGGATACACACTAGAGGATAAATCCCTCAAACACAAAATCTATCTCTAAGATGACCTCTAAGATAAGCCATCTTTATATCCATCATGCATATAACATTTTTTCCCTGTGATTGCTCAGTTTCTGTCAACAACTGCAACAGAGCAAGAGATAAAGGCTCTTCACCTATAGCATAGTTAGGAATGACAACATACCTAGTGTACTACAGCAAGTGGGGTCTAGGGAGAGGGGGTGGTGTGTATGCAGCCTTACCTCTGCCTTCAGAATGTAAAGAGGCTGGCTGTTTCCAATAGACCATCAGCTAAGTAATTAGTTCACCTTTTGATCTTGTAGCATTAGTTGCCAATTTTGTAGCAGGGGAAGCTTGAAACATTCAACTTTAAACTTGTTTCGGAACCAAGTTTCTGTCATAATAGAGTAGCACGGTATATGCACACCAGCACATGGTTATCATCTTGAAAATAGAATATTTTGTGACTTGTGCTTGCAATTATCTCTGACGGTGAAGAAGCTTACATCATCCTTTTTTCTGGGATAATTGTTTAGTGTTATGCAGAGAAGCAAGCACTTGGAGTTGTAGACCAAAAGCTCCTTGACACTCAGGTGAACCCTGCTGTGTGGGAAATTAGTGGACATATGGTGCTTAAGCGAACAAAGGATTACAATGATGCATCAGAGGAATGTGCATGCAAACTTCTTTCCGAGGTTTCCTTATTGGAGGAGAGATTTGAAGAAGTGAAGGGCTATATTTCTGAAGCAGCTGACATGCAAGAAACGGAGGAGGATAAAAACGTCTGTCTGGATAAGGACCTTCCAGATTCTTCTGGTCGACAAGTGGCCTCACAAATGCCTCCAGATTGTTTGGTGTTGCACTGAAGAATTTGTGGCTTGCTCTTGAGGATCTTGTAATAGTTGAAGTATCTAGTGTATTGTTCATATTTTATGTTGTTTTTGCAGCAACTTGTTTGATGTTTGCAGTAGTTGGAGTTGGTAATCCCCAAGTAGTGTTTTTAATGGCTGCGAGCTGTGGCCTTTAGCAGACTTGTTTAATAAATATTGCAGTACCTTTTCTGTGGGTGATTAACTGATCGTTTTTAATGGTGTTTCATGTGAACGTATCACAGGTGAGACGCTTGCTTTGGCATATCTTCACAGGTGTTTCAAGAACTCAGTATGATATTATCCTCTTTTTCTTGCAGTCTTCAACCGAGGATGACAGCGTAATCGAAAGGTAAAAAGAGAATAACTCCTGTTTGGTTAGTTAAAATATTTTGGAATGAGGAAAATGATTTCCCCAATAACACTAGGGAAAACAAATTACATTCTAAATTCATCATCTCCTTCCCAGGCACACAATGCCCCCAACCCATCCGACTGTATTTAATTAGATTATACATAAATGTTGTAATAATTAATCTACTTATCAAACACCAGAAAATAAACAAGTAATCTACTTGTTTTTCCCAACAAAAAAAAAACAAACATCTTAAAAAACCGAACATTTTTCCTTTCGTACCAACACACTGGTACAAGGAAAGCTAAAAATTTGCTGCATTATTACATCTATAACTTGCAAGATACTTAACTGAGCCTTTAGATCAAAGAAAATGTTTTTTCCCGCATAACCAGCTATCATGTGGGGCATTCATTTTCATTAATCTAAAAGATCTTGTCATTTATATTTTTATTATTTTTATTGTCTTTACAAACATCATTTACTTTCCATTCTAGTTGTTTGGTTTCACATTTAGTATTTTTTGCTTTTGGGATGATATTTTTGAGATGAGGGTTTTTTAGAAACAGTCTATTTATCTTTATGAGATAGTGGTAAGGTCTGCATACATTTTATCCTCTCGAAATCACACTTGTGGCATTTCACTAGATATGTTTTTCTTTTCCAAGAAACATCTTATTACTGATATAGATTTATATATTTGATGATTTGCTAAGAAATATATTAAACATGAGAGCAAATAGTTAGAGTTTAGCACATTTGGTCAGACATAAAAAAAATTAAGACATTTATTTATATTTTATACTCCCTCCTCTCACAATAATTGAATTTTTGAAACTTTTTCTATATTTGTCCTTGCATTAATTGAAATTTTATATTTTCTAGCAAATCAATTACACTGTACATTTATGATTTTATAAAGGGCAATAGTGAAAAGTATGGTGTAAATTTTGTCTTTGAATATAATTTTTAATATGTGTGTATTAATTCATAAATTCAGTTAATAATTAATATGAGACAGATGGAATATTACTTTATATATAGATATGGCAAACTTATTTTTATTCACATTAAGAAAACTAATTGAGTAGTACATGCTGTTTTGTTTTAGCACTTGCTGAAAAAAGAAGTGTATGTGATCACATCTTGAAGTCCACAAAACAGCACTAAGGGTCACGTTCTAACGGAAAATCTAGCCATCTATGGTATATCATGCATAAAGAACTATTCTAATATTTTGTCTCGTTTCCTTGTTTACTTGGTTGTGTTTTCATCACTACCATTTGTTGATAGACAATATTTGTGTTGATAGGAGGTATTTCGTGAAATTAATCGAGACGTAAGCTAAGCTGATCCTAACACTCTGATCCTAACACTAAACTATCTCCGGATCAATGACTGACTGTTAGTTGGGCTCTATTATATAAAAAAGGCAAGGAAAAATAAAGATGTTATACTTATTTATTACAAGTGTGGAATTAAAATAGAGGAGGGCAACAAAGCTTAAACAAATTTCAATTCTATTGCTGGACCAAAAACAAACTTTGAAATGGATTCCCAACAAAATTTATATCTTATGAATTTCTTTTAGGTTTATACGACAATGACTTCACCACTCAATGCAGTTTTACCCAAAAGGGAAAAGAATATTAGAGATAAATAAAACCACCTGGTACTTTTTATGCCTCCATTGTGTGGTGTAACTTAATTGAATCGGATTCTAATAAAAAAGAGAACATTTCCACACATAAATTGAATATCACAAAAATAATAAAAGTACTCTACTAGTAAACAAAAAACAATCAACAACAAAACAAAATTTTTAAATGTTTTATTCTTAGGATTAATTATTTAATTCCTATATTATTTTTAAAGACTTAATACTAAATATCAATTAATCCCTCCATCTTATTTTATGTAGTACCTTTTCTTTTTTTATCATTCTCAAAAAGAATGTTACATTACAACAATTTATCTTTAAAATTCTCTTTTTATCCTTAATGAAATACAAGTGTCTAAAAATGATTTTTGACCACAAGTTTTAAAAGTCCCAACCACACAAATATTTGAAAAATAATTTTAAACTGCAAGTTTTAAAAATCTTCCTTTTTTCCTTTTTTAAAGACCATATCAAGTGAAAGAGTGTCACATAAAATGAAAGGGAGAGAGTATAATATTAAAGTAAAATACTTTTTTTTGGTAAGTACAGTAAAATACTTATTTTCATATAAATCCTTCTTTACGATGGACATTCAAAATCCAAAGTAACGAAAAAGATATTTGTTTAAATGTTTAGTAGACTAGCTACAGTACAGAGTACTGTATACTCAATTTTTCAATGAAACGGACTATGAAAAAGACACAAAAGTGTAAAAACAGGTGGAAATAGCATTAAATGCGAAGCGCCTTTAATAAATGAGAAACGGCGTTTCGGAGAGGAAAAAGAAGTGACCTGGCCAGAGCCCATATTTACCACTAGCAACACAATACGAAAGCGCGTTGCCCTACTAACACGGCTGCAATTCCGTGTGCTCTTTGGCACTATCAGCCACTTTGAAAATTCGTACGCCACAAATTTCTTCAGCAGCACTCCAAAGTATCAACCAATCACAATAAAGAGAATAAAAAGAGATGGATTGCGCGTGACTCAATAGTAAATGTCACAAGACACAACAGGAAGTACGAATTTTCAATTTTGCAAAATATTGTTCTTTCCTTTTTGGGATTATCGTAATCAAACTCGATATAGTACTGTGATAACCCAAATCATATAGGAGCAGTAAAGGTTTTTGCTGTTTCGGAAATTTTTTGAGACCTAACTACAGTTAGAGTGGATTGACAGCAAAACCGCATGGCAGAAATCTGTCAAACAAGAGAAACAGAGGCAGGTAGAGTATCTACAAAGTTGCGAAATCGGTTCCAGCTAAAACCTACCGTTGATTCCATAAGTTAGAATCTGAAAAGTCAGGTCCTACTCATCATCTTCTTAAACTCCTCAAAGTTAACACATCCATCGCCGTCGACGTCCACCTTGCTGATCATACGACGGCAATCCTTGAGCGAGCACTTCTCTCCAAGGCTCTTCATAACAGAATGCAATTCAGCCGCCGTGATTTTGCCGTTTTTGTCCTTATCGTACAAGTCGAAAGCCTCCCGAAGCTCTTTATTACTATCACTGTCCGCTCCTCCTGGACAGTGAAAAGCAGCAAACTCCTTCAAGTCAATAAAACCATCACCATCAGTATCAACTTCCAACATTATCCGCTTTACCTCATCCGGCGATGTCTTACTGCCAAGCGCATTCAGAATTGCGCCAAGCTCCGATAGAGAGATTTTTCCGTCTCCATTGGCGTCAAACTTCCGGAACACCTTCTCGACTTCGTCCATCTCCGCCATTGAAACTGTCGGCTGTTTGGAACCGCTGGGAGTTTTGGCCATTTGCGGAGACAATGTGGAAGGAAAAAGATGAGGAAACGGAAGGGGGAGGCAAGAGAAAATTTTCAGTTGAGTTGGTTTGCTGGGTATTTATATGGCAGCATCACGCGGTTTGACGCGCAAGAGGGGGATATAATTGCCTGTCACGCGGGATTTCGCGTGAAGTCTCCAGTTTTATTTGGAGAGCCAGGATCCAGTACGAAACGCTGGCATGGCTCACCATAATAAATATGGGGAGTTCCCAATTATGGTAAAATAATTAAATCTTTCTTTAATTAGATTTGAGGTATCTTAATTTTTTAAGAGGTAAAAAAAAAAAAAAGGTAAAATATGAAATTGAAACGTATTACTGTAGGTAAGCATCTTCAATTATTTTTTATTTAATTAAATCGTAACAGAACAAATATTTCCCAAATCCATATAATTTGTGTTTAAAAATAATCACATATAAAGCAATTAATAATTAAGGTATCTATTTATTTAAACCCCCTCGATATGCTATCATTCCACTTGTTAAAATTTTAGTTCACGTGGAATTCTTAGATAAAAAGAAGATTACTGATAAAATTTCTAGAGAAGTCCTGAAACCTTGTAGATTGAAGAGAATTCCAGAGAAGAACTTACGTACAATATTAAAAACTTTGTGTTACAATTGATAATATTTACAATTAGTCCCTAGGTTACTTATTATAAATAGGAGACTATTTAGCGAATAATTCAAGTCCTCTTTAATACAAAACTTTTTGATAATTTTGTGTGTTCTTTCTATCATTTTCTTAGCAAGTTTAAGTATTTTAAATTGACTTTACATGACATGTTTGTGAAGAATTTTGTGTAAAAGCATGAATGAATCTTCAAATGTCATATGTACATTTAGTTAAAAATTAAGGACGTTACATACTACTAATTTTATAAATAGTTGAAAACTTGGAATTAACTATGTGAATCTTTTGTAATCAATCTATTCTAGTAATGTATATATCCTGACAAAATGAATATACTAATTAGTATCAATTAGTTGAAGGAAAAACGTAAATGAGATATTATTAAATAGGAGTTTCTTGAATTGTTATTATTGGTGTTTAATAAGATTGACTGGATTCTTTATAAAACTTGGACAATCCTCTTTTCTTTGATTAACGATTCAGGCAGTTAGGAAAGCATTTAATAATAAATGTTTGAAAGAAGACAACACCTATCACAATGTCGATTCACTTAATTAAAAATGGTGAGCCTAATTTCAAATCAAAAAAGAAGAAAAAGAGCACTGACGAGGGACATTTGATTGATAAATTTTTTCAAAAAAATATTAGAAAAATGACTTTTATAATGAAATAAAGAAAAACAAACTTGACATTTTATATTGATGGTATCTTCACCCATCTCCGACATACTTCATTTTCACTGTTACCATCTCATAGCTCTCATCCTAACATCTCACATCTCTGCTCCTCATAGTACTTGTCTAAATAATATACAAACTTTTTTAGAATAATATTTTTTATTTACCTATCAAACAAAAAAATAAATAAAAATCGATCTATCTTTCTAGAATATATTTCTCAAAACATTTAACATAGAAGATATTTTTTATAAAAAACATTAATTTCTTACTTTTTTGTGTTTGTTTGTTATGTAAGGCAAAAATATTATTCCAGAAATAATCAGACAAACACTATGGGTGGTGATGGCGATGATGATGGCAGGTGTAGGGTGGGGTTAGGACTAGAGAGGTCAGGGTGAAAATGAGATAGAGAGAACGCAATCAATATAAAATATCAGTTTTTTATATTATTTATTAAATTTCTTATTTTGAAAGAACTTATCTTCCTAAAGAATATACTTTTTTGCAAATTATCAGATATAAATAAAATTTAATTTTTTTTGAAAAAATATTTTTCCTCATACTCACACATATGAGTATAAACAATAATAACATACTCACTAAAATCTCACAAATAGAATGTGAGAAACGTAAAACGTATGCAAATCTTATCACTCTCTGAGAACATATGTGAGTATCATCTTTTATAATGGGACATCACATGCTGACGATCTTGACAACGAAGGATTCTTATCTTTCACTTTACGTTGGCAAATTCGGCAGCCAGTTACAATTTGTCTGATTATATTATGTAAGTCAACCTAGACTAATTATAATTTCCCATAACTCTATTATGTATTTGGAAATGTTCCTTCCTATTTCTGTTCTTCTGATTACATCAAAGTCAAGTTGAATTTGTTAATTCCATATAATTATACATTTTTTATTTTTTTCCGAATAATTGACATCATCAAAACGCGTTTGTATTATGTAATTCAGTTTCTTGTCCCAGTTCGGTATTTAACTTCCCTTTTTTTGTCAACTACTTAACACTATACAATTTTGGAATAAATGGGATTTATTATAAATTGACATGACGTGGCATTTTATAAGTTTTTCATTGGGATTATGAAAAGTAGAAAATGAGAAGACTTCCTAGTGAATTTTGAACCTGAAGCAATGTGGTACTTAAAAAAGTAAGGTGGATGTTTTGATTGCACTTTGAATATTTTTTATTCATTGTTATTTATAAATTATATTTTTATTTACTTAATTATACCTTCATCATCTGTATATGTGATTCTTTGAGATAAGTTAAACAAGCAATTTAATTTTAGATAATGGAGGGTAATATAACTCGAACTCATACCTTTGTTTGCTTTGTTATCTTATTGAAAAGTGTAACAATTTAATTTAAAACATTAAGTTATTAGACAAAATACACTTTTATTTACTTAATTAATATGCTTTATAATGCAATGTCCAAACCTGTGTTTTCCTTGTACTTACCCGGGATGTGCCAAAAATGATGGTGAAATTTCTTAGCTTGTAAGCTCAAATGGTAAAAGGGTTGAGTGCATAACACTTCTAATATTTTTCCCTTATCGAGTTTATAACAATTTAAATTTTGATCTAACAACAAAAAAAATGAATGTCTCCTCTATCTTATTTTAAAAAGATGTATAATGATTAATATCGATGGCGATTTATTCATCCTCCTCAATTTTAGCACTAATACAACTTTTTGTTTACATATATATGATTTTTAAGAAAATTGAAATATTGAATACTAATACTAAATTACAAATAAATCGAACCAACAATTCGTTTCAAATTAATAAACATAGATAACGTAAGAAGGTGGCAATTAATAAGTCTAACTTCTTCATATATAGCCCTCTCTATATATATGTAGCAACTACCAAGGTTCCTTGAATCTGTGAAGTAGGTATCCATTACTATCCATTAGATCTAAGCCACTCAATTCCATAAAATATATATGATGTTAAAAAGTACCACGTACGTACTTGTACATGCTTTTAATTGCCTCATTACTCCCCCATAATGTCCATCGAAAGGACCTTGCATTGAGATGCTGATCCACACTTAATACAAAGAAGAGGATTATTCAAAAAGAGCAAATATTGGAAACATAATAAGATAAAAAAATAGCTATAGTTTGCTAAAATTATGATTTATAGGTATATATTATAGGAGAGAGGCAAGAGAGATTGAGAGAGAGTCAAAAGAGAGGCGAATTGTACATGTATATTTGTCAAATTGTATGTGTATATTTGTTAAATAATTGTATATGTGTAACTGATATACATATATATTTGTATATCTGGCAAGCGAGATTGGGAGGGAGGCGAGCGTGATCGAGGAGGGAGGAGAGAGCGAGAGAGAGAGGGTAGAGAGTGGAGAGAGGCGAATTGTATATGTATATCTATTTGAATTGAATATGTATATATCTATCAAATAATTGTATATATACAACTGATATACATATGCATTTGTATATCTGAAAAGAGATTGTAGAGAGATAAGGAGAGAGGCGAGAAAGAGGAGGAGAGGAGAGAGAAAATAGCAATAAAATCCTAACTATAGCTATAAATTATAATTTTTTCAACTGTAGTGATATAATGTAAATACATATAAATTGTTTGTTTGATTATGTAATTTACCCAAAAATAAATTAATCTATAAGCTCAAAATTGTCCAAAATCATATCAGAAAGCCACATCTATAATCGATTGGGAAATCTAACAAATTGTCAAAATTATTTTTCCAACAGCATGAATTATCAAAGGCTTAACAAGCTAATTGTGATGGCATGAATTAGAAGTTCGCATTGGCCAATTAGTGCGGAGACACAAGTAAATTGTAAAACAGGAGCTGTGGAATAAGCTGGGTAATGTTTAGCATCGAGTGTTTATATCAAACTAATTTAATTTATTATAATTAAAAATTTTAATAAAGTGAGTACATACATTAAGTAATCATGATCAAGAAATGTTAGTATATATTTATAATTTATACACATAAATTATACGCATATATTAATTTGATGTATTATTTCCTTTCTTTATTCTAGCTGAATGCACCAGTGAGTAATTTGACTGAAAATTCTGTTGTCGTTTTTTTTTTTAAAAAAAAATTATGAATGAAGCTCTTTGTTAAAATATAATTCATTAGTATTTGAAATTGTATCATGTGCAGTAGTTGACATCAACTTTTGGCGGTGCTTAACCTGTTGTGGTCAGTATGTCCCATAAAAGGGTATCAATTATTGTGTTAGCTTATGCTCCATCAATTAATTGATCGATCCATATTCATCAATTTGTGCTCTATGTTTCTCAATCTCATTCATTGCATACATTTTCATACTACCAAGCAAATGTGTGCTGGAAAACATGTACTTGATTTTAGCATCTTTGTGCCATAACTCTCGTTGGCGTGCGTAGGCTTATCGTAAAAAATATTAAATTTCACATGTCAAGTCTTAAATTTTTTTTTGAAACAAAATTTTAACAGCTAAATATGTGATTAGGGGTGACAATGAGGAGTAGGGTAGGCAAAATTTCTCTTAGTGGAGTCAATTAACAAGCGGCACGAAGAGCTAGTTTTTCCAATAATCTCACCTTCAAATTATATTCCATGTGACCGATCAACAAAAGTCACATGTTAATTTTGAAAGTTATTGCGTACCATGGTGTCATTCATGTGATAGTCATCAAAGATGAGAACTAATTTCTTCTTAACATGTTACTCAATTATCAATTTTAAGTTAAAATTATGTCTTCTTAGTTCTTTATTTTTAATTTTTACTTAAAAATCACTCAATTATGAGTATTTTACTTATAAAGTCGTCATCTTACTTTTAAATGAAATTTTACTATAAAAGTATAATATTGACCATCCTCGTCAATTAGCCCCTTCGTCTCTAGCTTTTTCTTTTCTTCTCCTATGTTCTTTTTTCCTTTTCCTCTCTTGCTCAATTGCTACCTCATGACATGAACAAGTGGAGAAGCATGATAATAAGTAGCAAGAGAGATCCAAGTGACCAAAATATGAAAGATCTCAACCTATTTGAATAACGCACGTTAGTTAAGTTTTAAAATTTTTGTTTTGGTTAAAAAATTAATTAATAATTTTGTAATTAAAAGAGTGATTTTTGAATTAAAATTCGAAGTTGACTGATTTTTTGAAAAAATAAGGCATAGTTAATGGGCTCATGATTCTCTCCTAGGCCTTGAACCATTAAAATATATTTAGATCTTATATGTATCATTCAATTTATTAATTTTTTTTATGATTAACATGAAATTTTATTCGTACATTTAACAAATAAATATATATATATAACACATAAGTTTGCACTCATTGATTTGGCGTGGCAGTATAAACGATTGTTCTGTTTTTTATAAGTGAGTTTCAACCAAATCCGCATTAATTGAAGAAAAAAAAATTGGCATGAAATCACTATTAAGGTTAGATTCACAAATGGTGATTTTGATTTCTTTTAGCCATGTTAAATAATATTTTAAAAATATTCTCTAATTCAAAAATTATCTAGGCAAAATTTTTATCATCCATCGAATATAATATAGTTTTATAAGACATACAATAAGGATATTTTAAAGGAACAGTTACGGTGCATCACTGCTCGTTCAAAATAATTATAAAGAAATACTCATTTATTATATAGACATATATAGTCAGTGAATATTTCATGTATTGTCAAACTATATTCAGTTTTTGAATGTATCATAATATATTTTAGTATATAATGCATGTATAAGTAATCTATATTATATAGTCAAACAATTACCAAAAAAATACTTATTTGTTGTATAGACATATATAGTCAGTGTTTATTTCATTATAGTCAAGTTATATTCAGTTTTTTAGTGTATCGTAACGTATATTTTGTATATAATGCATGTATAAGCAATGTATATTATATAATCAATGTATACTTTCTATGACTTTTTGCAAGTCATATTGTACCTATCGATTAGTATTACACAGAAGAA
>JAABOM020000049.1:26510336-26533158 GCA_011800125.2 Solanum clarkiae | reverse complement strand
CTGTTATATAAATTTAAAAAATTATTTATTATAAATTAATTAATTTATTATATATATTTAAAATTATCCGTATATTAAAACAGTAAGTATGGTCAATTGCCATAAATATTATCTTACAGAATATTTTTAATTTAAGATTATCTTTTTAAAAGAAATTATTAAAAGGGGATAAAATCTCAAAATCGAATATTTGACGAACATTAGGCGGAATTTCTTGATATGGAAGTGGGTAAATCATGATTTTTGTCTGAGAAGAATAACTATAGATCGTCGTCGGCTAGTCTTTGGGCCGTCAATTTCCACTCATTGCTTTCTCCGCTGCTTACTATTTTTCCCCAACAGAAGAATTAGGGTTTATTGTCTGAAAATTACAAGTTCCCAACGATTGCTCAACGCCTTCACCTCGCAATTTCACTTTTAGTTGCTGAAATCTAACTCTGGATGTAACTGTATTTGGTCTCAATTTTGAAATTCACAGATCAGTCCCTAAAAACCTCATAAATGGCTCTTCATGTTTCTGCTTTCTGCTTCAGTGGAGTTTCCACTTCAAGTCAAGCTTCCAGAAGCTCTTTGCTTTCAGTTTTTCCTGCTCCGAAAAGATGCACTGTCAAAGCAGCAGCTTTCCCGTCCCAGTATCAGCCCATCTTTCCTCGATGCAAACTTCAAGGTGTTCATCTTTTTAATTTAGAAAATTTAGACTGGATTTATGTATGTTTATAGAAACTTTAGTGAATTTGCTTCATACTTTTTTGTATTTATGCTTGCTTTTTCAACTATATTTACTTAAGGAAGAGCATTGCCAAGTGACAATGGGCCACAGGAGAAGGATGAATCATCCCTTGTTGTGTGCTTCGGAGAAATGCTCATTGATTTTGTTCCGACCACAAGTGGACTGTCATTGGCTGAAGCACCTGCATTTAAAAAGGCTCCTGGTGGTGCACCAGCTAATGTTGCTGTTGGTATTTCCCGTCTTGGTGGTTCATCAGCTTTCATTGGGAAGGTAAAATGCTTTTCTACCTTCTTTCTGAACTCAATATGCTTAATGTAACAAGTGTTTAGGCAGTTAGCTTTTCAATCAAGTACGTATGATCTTCAATTTGTCTACTAATCCTTGACTATTAGGACCAACTCCAGGTTGTTGGAGGAGGCTGCTCTTTGTTATTGTTTGCCTCTATTCAAAACATATTCAGCCTCTGGTTCCCGGAACTAGTGAGTTTAGAAGCTCCAAGACAATTCACATTGTTTGAACTATCAACCTTTAATACATGGTTGAAATTTTGTGATATCTGAATAGAAATTTGCCACTTGCTGTAAACAACAAACAACAACAATATACCCAGTGAAATCCCACAAATGGGGTTGGGGTGGGGTAAAATGTATGCAGACCTTACCACTACCTCATAGTGATAGATAAGATATTTCTGGAAGACTCAAATTTGCCACTTGCTATGGAAACATTAATTGCACATGTTGTCCAGCATCTAATGTAACGTGCTTATCAAATAACTTTTTCTTTGGTATATACTAATTACAATGTCATCTCCCTTCTGCCCTGGAAGTTTTTGATAATTTGATTGACTGTTGAAGAATCATATTCCGCACAAAGTTGGCTTATTCAAATATTTCCTTTGCTGCGCTGTGCAAATTAATTAGAAAAAATATGTATGAAAATAACCTATCAAAAAGAATTAGTGAAGATGGATCATCAAAAAGTATGTGGAGATGATATAAATTAGAAAAACATAGGCCTTCTCAATTATATTAAGCATTTTATGATATGTACTTATAATCTCTAATCACAAGCAGGTTGGTGAAGATGAATTTGGTTACATGCTTGCTGATATTTTGAAGGAGAACAACGTCAACAGTGATGGTATGCGTTTTGATCCGGGTGCTCGTACTGCTTTAGCATTTGTAACACTGAGAAAGGATGGAGAACGTGAATTTATGTTCTATCGTAACCCGAGTGCTGATATGTTGCTTCAAGAGGATGAACTTGATTTAGAGTTGATCAGGAAGGTACATGAGGTTCTTTTATCCTCGAGATAGAAATATTTCAAAGTTTCTTTATAGCAAAAAAAATAAAGGTGGATGAGAAGAGCGAAAATAGGATCATAATATGCATCTGAAATTGGTTTTGGTTCTTACGTGAGATACCTTTAGTCATAAGGCCTTCTGTATTTGTCCTCTTTGTTACTTCTGCTAAGAGTAACTTATCTTATTTAAATGGCTATTTAGTATATTAAAAATCTTATGCAGTTCCTGATTTGGTTGCAATCCAGATCTTCAGATTTTTGAAGACCATCTTATTTGAGCCTGTGTGAGCATTTCGTATGCTTTCTTGAAAGCATGTTACTCTATAAGTCCATCAAACTTTAACAATATTTTTATACGATGTTGCTTTAGTTTAATCGCGGATACTTCACATTTCTTCTGTTGTTTATGGTGTAGACTCGTACTAGTAATTTATATTAGATAGTCAACTCAATAGCGATACCCAGTGATTCCTCTACCTTATGACAGGCAAAAATTTTTCATTACGGTTCCATAAGTCTGATTGCGGAGCCATGCAAATCAGCCCATATTGCAGCTGCAAGAGCAGCTAAGGATGCTGGTGTGATCTTATCCTATGATCCCAACTTGAGGCTTCCATTATGGCCATCTGCAGAAAGTGCTAGAGAAGGAATTCTTAGCATATGGGATACTGCTGATATAATTAAGGTACTTGTTTGCAATTGCCCAACTGGAAATATAGTTAATCTTGTAAGAGAGTTGGACTGTGGAAAGTCTGAACTTTCATATGAAATGTTATCTCTGATGTTTCAGCTGCTTGTTATCACCAGATAAGTGAAGAAGAGATTTCGTTTTTGACACAAGGAGAAGACCCTTATGATGATAATGTTGTTCGGAAGTTGTACCATCCAAACCTCAAGTTACTCCTCGTCACTGAAGGTCCAGAAGGTTGCCGATATTACACCAAGGTAAGCTTCTAAGATGTGGCAAAACTTGCGTTATGAAAATTATTCAACTCTGCGGCATGCCTATTGTTCTAGTCAAATTGTATAATTGCAAGTGCATCCCACTCTACACATATTAATGTGCTTAAGCAAATGACGTTATAATTTTTATCATGATGTTAAGAAATCTCTTTATTTGTTCGTTTTATCTTCAGATGTAAAATCCATCTTGTCATTTCATAACTTTTTAGGAAACAGCCTCTCTGCTTCCATGAAGTAGCGGTAAGGTCTGCGTACAATCGACCCTCCCCAGACCCCACTTGTGGGATTATACTGGGTATGTTGTTGTTGTTGTTGCTATTGGGCTGTCTAGGTTTGACTGCATGGATGCTAGAGTTGATTGGCTTGTTGTTTGATTAATCTGGAATCAATATAGATTCATCACTGAAGGCTTTAATCAATTGCTCTGTTATACTTGTCAAGACAATACTAATATTACTTCTTGCACTCTGAAGTTTTTTTCATAAGATTCTTTATTCTGTTTCCTTTTGTGAATTATGATCAGAAAACAGAAAAGCTCATTAGAGGTTTTCTGTCTTATCAGTCTCGTTCAAGCTGGTTCAGATTTGTCAGCTTATTGGAACAAGTTTAGAAATATCAGAATTAAATGCATCTTTAGTTCAACTTCTAGATCAGTCACCAAGTTCTCTGACATTGCTTGAATCATGAAAACAGGATTTCAGTGGACGAGTTAAGGGTATAAAGGTGGACGCTGTGGATACCACTGGCGCTGGAGATGCTTTTGTAGCTGGAATATTGTCACAGCTAGCATCTGATGTCTCCCTGCTTCAGGTATCGATTTTGGTTTGTTATCCAGTGATGTAAGGCAGCTGAAAAATCACAATTTGAAGCTAAGACCACTACTAAAACTATGCACATGCTTTTTCTTGCTATAGCTACTTCTGAAACAAAAACTGAAGGTGCTGAACTAATAAAAAGTCTCACATTGGTGGTAAATGAATGGGTAGTCTCCTCATATGGACTTGAGCAATCCTCCCCTCATGAGCCAACTTTTAGGGTTGAGTTAGGCCCAAAATTTATTTCTTCACTCTCAAAGTTTAACCTGTTTTTCTATTTGTTGTTGATCTTTCTGTTATACTTCAACCCAAAGCACGGCGCTCTTTAATGCTAATTATGAATCTGAATTTTTTAGGATGAGGGCAAACTTCGAGATGCCCTTTGTTTTGCTAATGCTTGCGGTGCATTGACTGTGACGGAAAGAGGAGCAATTCCAGCTTTGCCAACAAAAGAAGTAGTATTGAACACCTTGCTCAAGTCAGTTGCATAATATCCATATAACCTATTAATCAGTTGTCATTTGAATGTACTTGCAAAAGTTTTTCCATGTATCCTCTTGCATAAATTCTTGTAGGGCAAAAGAATATTAAGCACGTGTATAACCACATTAGCCAAATAATCGGTAATAATTTATGCTAAATATGTGGAAGTTCATAACCACATTATTAAGCTCATGTATTTATTCCAGATTCTTGTGGCTAATGCATTCAGTTACATTCATTCATCATGCGGATCCCATAATATTGTTACTAATATGTAGGGATATGTTTCATATTTTGTAAAATTTTCAACTATTTTTCCCTTTTCTCAACTACAAGCAATTTTGAGGTGTCAAAATGTTGTCAATTAGTTATTTATTTCCTTCCACAAAGTATAAACAGATTATTTGTTGCAAAATTTTATGAAGGCCATGAAACCTCAAGAAGCTTTTTCACAAGGCCCGAGTCCTAAGGTTAAGGGTGGCCTTACAAACTAATAGGAATAACTCTTTATAACCCAAATTCTAACTCATTTTCCGGATCTAATTGAGCTGCCAAAAACAAAACTCAAAAGAAGACCAACTTTGCCTATTATAACTATCCCATAAACCAGAAAAAGGCAAAGAACAAATCAAAGAATGGCTGAAGATCCACAAGACAAAGCTGATCGCGAACTAGTCTTCAAGCGTTTTGATTTAAATGGTGATGGAAAAATTTCTTCAGCAGAACTTGGAGAGACCTTGAAGATGCTAGGCTCTATAACTCCTGAAGAAGTCCAGTATATGATGGCCGAACTTGACACTGATGGGGATGGCTTCATTTCTTTTGAAGAATTCGAAGAATTTGCTCGAGCCAATAGAGGTTTGATCAAGGATGTTGCTAAAGTATTCTAGCTTCTTGATGCACAAACTTTACCATTAGAAATGGATTTAGGGTGGGTTTTACGAGTTCAACTGCATTCATTTGCTTTCAGCTCGAACTATGTATGTGTATGCAAAAAATGTTTAAAATGTATACATGTAATAAAATCATTTTCATTCTAAAAACGATGATTCTTTGTTTACCATTCTTTCAAATCTGTCTTCTTTTTTCCCTTTTTTTGTTGGAATTTTTTTTAAAAAATTGTCTTGGTCCTTACATTATTGTTGAGATGGGGTTGTATGCATATCATTTCTTTGGGTTTATAAATTATTTGGTTGGTTCTAAGTTGTTTGGCTTAAATAAAATTTATTAATTTAGGCAACTAGGTTCACCAACATTGAACTACAAGTTTGTCCGCCTTGTATTATGAATAGATATTTTCATCATTTGGGTCCTATGTGAAAGTTTTAGCTGTCATTATCTCAGCAATATCAAATAATAGCAAGGTGACCTAATTTTTGTGGTTGTACTAATTTCTGAACCTATCGTTTCTTAAATACCTAACCTGAAACAGATTGATTTACTTTAGCTTTTATTTATAAATAAAGGATAAACGTACCATCAATTGGGGGGTTGGCACAAAGAGAATATGTCGTCAACTTCCAATAAATGTAGAAATCCAAAGAGATATTCAACAAGAAAGTTTCTGGAGGTCCCATATCTTTTAAATAAACAGAATTTACTACTCATAAATTTTAAATTTGGTGGCCTACTGTAGATTATCATAAACTGCTCCCATTTAGTTGGTTCTTGGTTGGTCACTAGAAAGACAAAGGTCAATTAACCTCAGCCTGCACAAGGTAAAGCTAAAACACACTGTCCTATGCTGGTGGGATATGAAAAGTGCTCTGTGTTCGACAACCGCGGGGGTGTGGGGGTGGGAGTGGGAGGGCTGGCTGGCTAAACCACAGTGCATTTATGTAACCAATGAAAATCTCAACTTACAATCAATGAAAGAAGTAAGATCATACCAGAAAACAATTCACAAACTTCTTTATGTATTCTCACAAAACAGAACCTGCCATATCTTCCCCATCAAAATCAGGGACAAATATATATACAAACAGCCTATACTTCAATCAGACCACCACTTCTCTATCTACATGTTAAAGAACTTATCAGTTATCACCCTAGAATCTTAGAATGGGGTGAGGGTAAAAAGAACAAGGAAAAAAAACAAAACTAATCAAATTAATCATCTTAATATCAACGACAGTAAAAATCATCATCCTCAAAGTCAGGCACTCCTAACATTGCCAAGGCTAAGTGACTATTCATTTCACTTCTTGTCCGCTGCAAGTGGGGATCAATCACACAATTATTACTGGAAATAGACTTCTTCCTGGTCAAGGAACGAACTTCTGTGCCTCTCAATATGGCAATGATCTCGTCCATGTTGGACCTTCGAGACTCTTCACTGTGTATACATGCAGCTGCTGCTTGAGTCATGCGAGCGATTTGCTGTAGGTTCTTTTGAGGGAATTTGAGTCTTGGATCAAGAAATTTTTCAAGAGCTCCTTGTTGCAGCAGTGGCTTTGCCTGAAAAGAGCAAACAAGAAGACTATAATTTCCAGCTCTTTCAAAAAATGAATAAATGATCCAATTTGTTAAGCAGTTAATCATGGTAATAGCACAAGGATAGCAAATGGTTCCAATCTTGCAAAATTTTAATGCGGAGGGGCCTTAAACAGTCAACCTACAAGGAACAAAGATCTTATGTGGCAGTGACCATTTAGAACATAAAGATCTAAACATCAGCAATGGTGAAGGCGACCATTTAAAATCAAATAGAAGGAAATGCACTGGCCTGAATAGGTTACTCACACATCACTATCTATGTCAAAAAGTTCTCAGTAGTGAAATTTATAATTATGCAGCAACTTTGGCAAAGGTTATGCCGGGTAATGTATATGAGTATGCTTGCATTAACAATTACCAAATTGCTGCAGCAAGATCGATTTAAATCTCACAAATAAAGGAGACATGATCACAGCTTAGTCATAAACTTAAGCAAGAACCTACCCACAAGACTAAGTTCTCTTCTCCTGGTCCTCTTTTTGCTTCGATTGGCTTCCTTCCAGTTAGCAGCTCCAGGAGGACAACTCCAAAGGCATAAACATCGGTTTTGTCCGACACTTTACCATGCTGAAAATATTCAGGAGCTAAATACCTGCAAATGTAATTCAAAGACCGTAAATATAAGGATGTTCTTCATTGTCAAGCAAAGTAAGGTTCTAATTCATAGATATGCCTATTAAAGAGATGTCAAGAAAATATACCCAAATGTTCCTTTAACTGTTTTACAAAGGAAAGGCACAGAGGGTGCAGGAGTCCATGTAGCTAAACCAAAGTCACACAACTGCATAGATCGAGGAAAGGATTAAAATACAGAATCTATCAAAGAACAAACTGTTCACTAGCAGATACGCGTAAATAAGACAATAACCAATTCGAGCTGTTAAATATGAATGTTCCTTCTATTACCTTAGGTGTCTTCTTGGATGAGAGAAGAATGTTGGAGGGTTTGATGTCCCTGTGAACTACACACCTCTCAGTGCCATAATGCAAGTACCCGATTGAATCTGCAATACCTACGGCCACCTTATACCGCGTAGACCATGGAAGTGCTGGACCACCTTTCACTCCCCTCTTCTTCTTATCTGTGAATGAAACAATTTTTTAGACCCAATAAAACAACAATGGCCTTATTGAGAACAAAAACGAACCAAGTTTCCTCACCATGTAAATATCGCTCTAAACTTCCACCAGAAACATACTTGTATACCAAAAAGAAACCTTCCTCTGGATCAATACAAAAACCAACCAGAGGAACAATGTATGGGTTATGAAGAGAACTAGCAATCATCAATTCCCTACAAAATGCCTTTGGAGACTCCTTGTCTTCCCTATCTAACCTCTTAATGGCAACAGTAGTCCTCATAAATCCAACTCTTCCTCTGAAAACATAGCTCAATGCTCCTCTTCCCAGAACTCTACCTACCCAATTCAAGAAAAGCAAGTCAACTTCTCTTTCAAACAGGGGAAAGTAAAAAAGTTAAGAAATTGAACATAAAAAATTGAACACCTTTACAAAAATTACGAGTAGCAGAAGCAATCTCAGCATAGGTAAACCTAATTAAAGAATGAGTCACAGGAGAAATACTCCTCTCAAGTGATTGAATTTTCCTCCATTTTAGCTCTCTAGACAGGGGATCAGTTAACCCATTATCCAAATTCACCATCAAAACAGTAGCAGAGGAACATCTATTAACATTCATAGACTCAAGCTCAACCTGAGAGCAAAAACTGAACCTAAAAGATGAATGAACGGAATGTGGCTCAGCATTAATCAACTCAGTACCACAAGCTCCTGACTCAGCAAGCAACCAAGCCTTATTATGCTCCAAACTGCTGACATCTTTATTCTTCTCACCGTCATCCTTGCTGGAACCTCGCCGGCGGCGGTTCGGAATAAAACAAGCCAACCCGAAATCAAAAATCATTCTGTAAATTAAAGACTTGAGTTTTAACTCATCATCATTGCTACAATGTTTATCAGTATCAGAGGATAAAGCTTGAGTCTTTAAAGGATATGAACTGTGAAGAGGCTCCACAGAGTTAGAAGGAAGAAACCCCATTTTGAGAGCGGATCTCGAAAAGCACCACAGAAACCCACAAACCCCAAAAGCAAGAAAAAGATAAAGAATCAAGAAAAGTGAACAACTTTACTTGTAGGGAAAGATTGAGTAATTTACTCTCAGTATATAGAAAAAAGGAGGAGAGTATTGGAGAATAAAGAATCGAATATGTAATGAGAAATGTCGAAAAGTGTGAAGGGATTTTGATTATATGCTGGAAATGGAGACTGAGAGAAAGAGAAAGATGGTCCCTTTAACTAAAAAAAGACTGACCCAGTTTAATTTTTTAGTAGATGGAGTTAATGGCATTATCATTCCAAGAATGAGAAAAATGTGAGTTGAGATAAATGCAGGATTCTTGGTGTTAAGGCTTTAACAAGACAAGAACAAACCACACACACACAAAAAGATGCTTCTTTCTGGGTAGGATTTAGGAAAGAGATTATCTTTTATTGGGGATTTTGGATAAAGTTTAAACCAGATGTGGGAAGAGATTTATTAGGGCAAGTTAAGGGTTAATATGGTGTTGAAAAATTGGAATGTTAATTAATTAGTACAACAATTAAGTTGGAAAATGAGATAATAAGATGATGGAATGTATTAGCAGTTTGGTGACCTTCTCATCCCCCAACTACCTTTCTTGACAGCAGAGCTGCCTCTCTTGTCATTCCACTTAAACACTCCAGTTTGGCTTGGCTAGGATAGCTGTGGAAATTGTATAGAATAATGATCTTTGTCAAGATGATATATGCGCATTTATTTTAGGATAGAAAGATGGATAACGGTCAAAATGTCATCTTGATTTCTCATATAGTCACTCAATAATATGGATTAATAACATTGCAAGATTGTTATCATACTATGGTGTCATTTCATTGTTATGTTTCTGACTACTTCCGATCTTTTTAGGGGTATATTTGGTATTACCTCTTTGATCAAAGTAGTGGCAACGCCACGTTGCCACCAAAACAAGCATATCAACGATTGCTAGCTCCTATGATTTGAATACATATCAATTTTCGAGTCTCGTTATTATATGATATATTTAAGCGAGTCTGAGATTGAAATTCTTTGTAATTAATTTTCTGAATGCAAATGATGGGACAAAAGATATAATTTATCGAGAAAATAATTATTATCTCATAACGTCACTTTCTAAAAGACTATAATTTAAGCTATCTTTTGGTACAAAAATGAATAACGCAACGATTAGTGACGTAGAGATTTACAATGCGGGGATTAATAAAGCATGGATTAGTAATGCAGGGATTATTTTTTATCAAGTGTTTGGTTCATGTTTCCCATCTAATCTTATACTTAGTTTAAAACTATATTAAAAAAACTTCTTTCCAATTATACCTTTAAAGTATTTTGGAATTTTCTATTTCATGTAATCAGATCAAAGTAAAAAAAAAAAATTTGCGTGTGTGGCTTCTAACTAGTTAAGAGAGTAATAATTGTCGTCATGTTTGTTATTTGCTCACTTAAATTATTTGAGAATAAATACTTGTAATGTTAATAAACTTATCACTAATAAAATGTCAATTTTTAATTTAATAAAGATAAATCGTCTATTATTAAAATTGAAAAGATGTTAAACAATTGTAAAATAAATAATCTATATTTACACATAAAAATTTGAAAGTTGTAGTTTTAATATAGTGTTTATATCTTACAAACTTTGAAAATATATCTAACATCATCGGACTTTGTTTTGTATTAATAAAATTACTCAACTAAATTAATTATTAAAACAAAAAAGATTGACATGGCAAAATATTTTTTGTCTATTATGTAAATATGAAACCACAAATAAATAAAATGTAAAAATTTGACATAATAAATTTAACTTTTTTTATGTTATAAAAATATGAACCCGCAAATAAATAAAATTCATAAGATAATTTATTTAAATAAATTTACTAGTACTAAACTACAAATATAAAACATAAAATTAAGAATATAAAAGAAAAAGTAAAAGAATTTGAGGGATATTATAATTAATTTATGGTATTAATCCAAGGTATTAGCTAATACCATCAAATAGGAGGTATTAGTTAATATCATGTATGATGTATTAACTAATCCATGAATTAGTTATATGTGGGCTCAAAAATCCTACTAAACATAGCATTATCTAATATCATACAGATAATCGATGAATTATCTTCCTAATACCTCCTACCAAACATCCCCTAAGTGACTATCTAAGAAATGAACTCTTAAAATATAAGCTTGTGTTGCCACTTTTTAACTAGTGTTACTTTTGGGTTCAAAAATGAGACTGCAAGAGTCTTGGATTAATTAAAACCTAGTTATTCTCGATATTCTTTAAGAATCGAAGCAAATTTTTAAGGAGTCTTGGATTTTAACTCCTGGGAATCCGTATAAAACAAAGTTAATATCTTATGAATTCTTAGGTGAATTTAAGGACAAGGGATAAACAAGGGAACCAGAGCACATGATCAATTTTGTTCCTTATTTTTTAATAATATCATTACATCGTTCAGTGGCACAATGCCATAATCACAATTACTTTAGGTTATAGACTTAATGATACATGTTCATTCTGTCAAATTAATTATTAAGTAATGAATTATGGAATCATGCGATGATGGTTAAGTTAGTAATAATTAATCAACTCTTATTATTTACTTATAATGGTGGTGTTTAAATCAATTTAAAATATTAGTTATTGTCAAATATTTGTTACCTCTCACTAATACAAATATTGGATGAATATAACGCATCAAAACTTAAATAGTTGAAGAAGAAAAATCAAATACATTTTTAAAATTTCTATTAAATTGGAATATTAACCTTTTATGGCTTTTATGCAATTTATTACTTCAATGTTTTCTCAATTAGTACGTTTATCAAATTATATTGCTCAGCACCAATAAGAAATAAACATTTATAGCATCATTTTTTTCTTGAAAAAAGGAATAAATAAATAGAGAGAGAGTTAGGAAACCATATTTCTACTTCTCCGAAGATGAAAAGGAAAGGAAGAGAACAAATGAAGAAGCCGTATATATATTACCACTATATATAAGACTTTTGAAGCATATACGTCATGATTGAAATGACTTCTTATTAATTGACATATCTGTTTTTAGTTATTTGATTTTATTTTATTATTTCTATCAATTATTTCTTCGATTGTTACAGCTATAAATTTATTATATTATATCTAGTTAATTATTTTTTAAAAAAAATAATTGTTGATTAACATATCTGCTTAATTGTTTGATTTTACTACATCATTTTTATTAATTATTTCTTCAGTTGTTTCAACTATGAATTACAATATTAATCCGGATAAATCATGTTATTTAAAGGCAGCTAATACTAACACGAACTCTTGAGTAGTACTCCGTCCAGCTCAAATTAATTGAATCTTTGAGGCTTTTTTCAAGGTTCAAAATTGTTGAATTTTTCAAAGTTCAAGATGAATGTTTGAAACTTCTTCCATATTTGCCCTTTCATTTATTGAACTTTTACATTTTCTAAAAAATAAATTACACTGTATATTTATGATGTTACAAACGGCAATAGTGAAAAGTATGGTATAAAATTTGTTCTTGAGTGTTTTTCTTAATACATGTATATTACCTCACAAATTTATTTAATATGAGACAGAGGAAGTATATGTAGGCATGAATGTATGTCTACGTATGTATATATATGTATTTATAAAAGGATTGATATAAATATCAACCCAAAACAATAATGGAACTTATGGTATCAGCAATTAAAGTGACCTCCTCTGACTAAAAGTTTAATTGCACCAATTAATAGATAAATTAAGTCTTTATTTTGTGTAAAATTTGTTGATAAATATTTTTATAGGTTTCCTTTATGGATATTGATACCACATTTACATATATTATTATTATTGAAAAATAGCGCAATATTTAAAATTTTCAAATTCTGAACGAACTAAAAAATCATTTCAAAATCTTAAAATAATTTTAAGTGGGCCTTGTACACCTCACATAGGACATTATGTCCTTTTGTTAAAATTAAAGCTAAAGTATTTCATAGGTTGTAGGGGGTGTATGTGAATAATTGATACATTAGTCACTGCACGTGTAACTAATTCGTTAATCAAATTAGGTATCGGCCCAATATCACATCAGATCTTCAATTCAATAATTTATGTTATTTGTTTTTGGCAAATAATGTAACACATATATATTGCATTTTTCTTCTATATGGGACGAATTAATTAGGTATGAACAACTCTCAACTTATGTTATTATTAGTTTCTTTATAAATTAAATAATTCTGGCCCAGTTGATAAGTTTGTTCTCTCACTAATCATGGAGTGATTTTAATCAAATTCTTTGTTTCAAAACATAAATAATGGCTTACTTTTTAATTTTTTTCATATTTGATGTTTAAAAAAAATAAGTTCTTTAAATAATTTTAAAAAAAATAAAATTCATGAATGATATTATATTTCGTGTTCACATCGATCACCTTCCTATCCCGAACATTCGCCCCATCTCTTATATAGTGTTTACATATATAATTTCTCTTGAGACATATTTTTCACTTATTAAATACGAAAAATTTGTCTTTATAAAATTATTTATTTTCAAGGAAAATATGTTGCATTGTATAACCTAACTCATTTTGTGATAATAAATTAAAATGCATAAAATACATATATTGACTTTCCTAAATAGTAATAACAATAGTGTCATATAAAAACTATAAACAAGATGTACAAGAACTTGTTAACTGCACACATATTGGTCTGTTTATTTATAATATAAAATTATTTAAAAAAAAAATAAATTAGTTTAATAATAATCAAATATAAGAAAATAAAAAACATTTGAATATTTTACTCCATATCAAACCCTCCCTCAGTGTATATAAATAAGCTCAATTATTGATTAAATTATAATCCAAGTTGATTTATCGATCTTAAATGAAAAAAAGAAGACTAATGTCGAGCTATATATGTCATCAAATATGTCAACCTAAACTATAAATATGTAAAAATACCCTTCATGCAACCATTGGTTAATTATGACCAGTGGTTAAGATTTGCCTAATCGAAGTATTACGCCACTAATTATATTTCATTAATAAGATAGATTAGGAGGAATATTAATAGTAATAATAATAATAATATATGTTATGGGTTTTATCAGTTTATGAGAGTCTTCATTTTATTTGTGTTGGCTCACCTAATGACATTACAGTTGTACTAACATCTAATCTTCTTAAATGAGTCCCCCATTGCCTTTCATCTCCAAATTTCTTTAAGTTGACATTTTTTTTTATTCGATTCGACGTGTAATACTAATTACGTATAATTATTTCGTTAGTTTATTTTATTAGAAAAAGAAAGGGATAATTGAAAATTTTAAAAATGATTACTACGATCCTTCTCCCCTGTTTCTTGTGACATTCGTTTTTTATATTATTTCTTAGAGGTTGTATATATATACGTTTTGCAAATATTTTATTGTGGCATTTAGAAATGTGTAGTTACCATAAATATGAATTTATTCTAGAACTCTCATAATATAATTTGACCTTTTGAGTTACAACATTAATTAAATAATTTAATTTTCAATCTCATTAGCTAGACCATCATAATCAAGCTCCCTTACGACATATATCCCACCCCATGTGGGTAGCAAAAAATGCATAAATTGAGGACGTCCACCACATGCAACAAGAAAAAAAAAAATTATATGGAAATTAATTTTTAAGTTTCCGAAAAAGCAAACATATTAAGTAATTAACAAATGGACACACAGAGACGAATCCGGAACCTGTTTGAATCATAAAAGAGATAAGATTAACAAAAATAAGCCATTAGAATATATTCCATTTTATCCATTTTCTCAAATGACTGTCATTATTATGCCAATCTTATCTCTTTGTGACTCAAAAAGATTTCGAATTGTAAAGAGACTTGGTAGTTGATTTCATTTCTCCATAAAAGAGAAAACAATTGGTACAAAAGTTCGTTTTGCTCCCAGCCCCACAGCAAGTGGGATAAGTAACAAGGTGGACCATGTGCCCTGCTAAATACGTTTAGTAACTAATTTTAGTAAAAATCATGTGAATTTATTCTTTATATCACATAAAATATTTCCAATCATTTTACTGCAGACTGTTGGGACTAGTTAATCCATAATGTTTCTTAATACTTAATTTTATCTTCTTTACCTCTAATTCTTATTTCTATGACTCTACGATGCAATGAAAGAGCGGATTGAAGCATTGTCATTATTTTGGAGACTAGCTTAAAAAAAAGTGTATAATACAAATTTGAATAAAGAAAATATATTTTTCTTGGACCTGGTGCAGTTTTGGAACGGGTAAGATGATCCAGCCCAAATGGCTCACATAAAATGAGCAGAACCCAGCCCAATTTGTTTTTGGGTCCAGTCCATATGCCTCGTGTAGAATGAGTAGAATCCAGTCCAATTTGTTTTCCGGTCTTGAATTTTCTTTCAAATAGAAAGAAGGAGAAAATAAGAGAAATAATTTAATTATGTTTCTTAATTATATTTCACTTAATTATGTTTCATAACTATAGTTTAACTTTTTTTATGACTATTCTCATTTGTATAGTTTATTTGATAATGTACGAACAAATAAGTATTTTGGAAAGGGAAAAGGGTCAAAAATACACATGAACTATTTGAAATGAAGTAAAAATACTTCTCCGTTGCATTTTGGTTCAAAAATACCCTTCCGTTATATTTTTTGGATAAAAAATACCCTTCAATTATATTTTTGGCTCTAAAATACCCCTCCAATAAATTTCTGACTCAAAAATACATCTCGTCCTAACAAAATGAAAAAGGGCCAAAAATATCCATCAATTATTAGAAATTGAGCAAAAAAACTCTTTGTTAGTTTTCGGCTAAAGAATAACCCCTCCGTTAAATTTTTAACATTATTATTTAAAATATTCCTCTTTTATTAAAAATTCAACTTCAACTCATCTTCAAATCAATTTTTATCCGACTTTGAGCAGCCCAAATTATTACTATATTAAAAGAAAAACTTTTATTTATAATTGTAGTTGAATTATCTCTTGAAAATGATACATCGGCAATAATCCAGAAAGTGGATCTATTTGAGCACGATAATTTCTATACAAGTTTCATAAGCTTGAAAAATTTAAATAGTTAGATCCTATTGAACTCGAGAAATTGATTGAAGGAGGGGGGGGGGGGCAATGGTTATAACGAGAATGAATCAATGTTATCATTCGTAGATCGATTTTTCGAGATGTTTGCAAGTGAAATAACAGTTTCTTTTGACATGAAAAGGCTAATCCGGAACCTAATATCGGAGGAGAAAACCTCTTGAGTCTCTAAATGTTTTTTCACGTGGATTGATTATGTGTCGTTTTTTGTCCACGTAATATGCATGGTATTATTTCTATTAGAGAGAGGGGTACTCTTTTTTTCTTTTGCAAAATTTTAAGAGAAAGGTATTTTTGAATCAAAATCTAACCAAGAGGTATTTTTGCTCCATTTTTGATAGTTTATGATATTTTTAACCTTTTTTATTTCCGTTAGATAGATGGATATTTTTTAGCCAAAAAATTAATATACAAGGGATATTTTCGAACCAAAATATAATGGAGGAGTATTTCTATTCTATTTCAACATAGATCAAGGGTATTTTTGACCCTTTTTCCTTTTAGAAATCAAAAGTTTAAAGGATTAAAAGAAAAAAGGAAATCGCTAGAAGGAGGGGTTGAACCTCCGACCTTGTGGATAACAGCCACACGCTCTAACCAACTGAGCTATTCCAGCAGCATGTGCTTCAAGTGTCTTTTATAATTAATATTACTGTATCTCCAAATCAAGTTCCCATCGATGATCAATAATAAAAAATAATGAAAAATGTCATTCAAGTCTTGAAATTAAAATTGGTTATATTAACTTGATTAAATAGTATTAAATAAAAAAACATGAACTTGATTAGAGTAATTAAAATCTTTTAGACGCATAGTAAATTTTGAAAAAAGATCTTTTCTTCTATTCTAAATTTTAATTTTTTAGTTTACCAACATTTGTTACTCATCTTTTAATCTGTTCAAATGTCTTTTTCCTTTTTTTTTGCTTACTTTCCTCCTTGTTATCACCATTATTGTTGGTGTTTATCCTTTTTTTAATAATGATAATTTTGGAGAAAAAAATTGATCTCTATTTAAGTCATTAAAACAAAATCTATTAAAAAAAATCAAATAATTATATATAATAGTTATTGTATTAGTTATGATAATTATTAAGATATCATGTAAAATAGTCAAAATTAAATAATACTAAAAAAGAACAAAAGCAATTTAAAACCAGCGTGGTTAAATCTCGTAGTTCCTACGAGCTATAGATGATGGAGTTAGTCCATGAATTTTTCTTCTTTTTCTTTTGCCGCATTTCACTTAAAGGTTTGAAGAAAGTATGGGTGTGCAAAAACTGAACCGATAAAAATATTATTGATTTATGTTATTGGGTTATTAGGTTATCGGGTTTTTAATGGTTTTAAAATTAAAATTATTGGACTATCGGTTCTATATCAGTTTTTACTATTAGATCATAGGGTAAATCAATAACCCAATAAGATTATAATAATTTACTATTTTATTCCTTCGTAAATATTAAATATTAGTAATTTAATAGTAATATGACACTGTAACAATATTTTACCTATTTTAATCTTTACAGTACTTAAATGATTAGTTATTCACTTTAGTATTTTAATTTGTAATTAACTAATTATAGTTTTTGCAAGTCCGTAAACATAGTCTTCATACTCTATCAATTTTTTATTAACGTAAATTCTCATTATAATTCTTATCGGGTAAATCAAAAATCGAACCATTAAAGACTTAAAACTGATAAAAAATATTTTATTGGGTTCTTATTGGTTTGACATATTTAAAAATCAAAAACCTATAAATTGAACTGATAATGTATAAAATTGAACCGAACCGACCGATGCACACCTCAAGAAAAATAGTGCATCAAGCTGTGCACAAGGGCCAACTCGATTCTCTTCCTCGGACATCTTAGATAAGGGAATTATTTTTTTATACATCTAATTGATGCTGAATTCTTTTAACTAATACATATTTTTTAAATTCTTAGGAAAAATTTTGGCTTTTATCATTGATAATAAAAACAAATATCACAATGTAACAGTCATCCACAAATAAGACAAATGAATTCAAAGTTCAATTTTATTTAACCAAGGTAAAAGACCTAAAATGTCCTGTGTGCCCCGAGGATTGCCATTTGCCTTCTTTTTCAGTGAACTCTAAACAAATTGGGGCAATAGCGAAAGCCTATCTATCTTCTTCTTCAACCATGGCGGACGGGAATTCTGCGAGTCGAAGCTCTGAACAGCCCAACGAAATGGTCCAAGATGTGGCAAATCAAAACCCACTGCCAAACACTCCTAAAAATGTATCTGATAAAGGAGAGCGTCAAAGTAAGTTCCTGGTCTCGTTTTTCATTCTATGTTTCACTGACAAGTGCTGGTAGAGATGGCGTTCTATTTTTCGCCTGTTTGGTGTCTAGATCTGTAAAATCGACCAACCTATAAACTATTAAATTGTTTTATTTGACTTGGGAGGGCTTAAATAGTTGAGGTTTGTGATACCTCGTTTTTGCCAATCGACGGATGTTTGTGGTTTAGTATTGTTATTTGGGTTCTGTATGCCTGCATGCTGCTCTGTCTTTTCTCTTTAAGGGTTTATTTCATATGAAGGAAAATGTTTCTTTCTAGGAGAATAAGTGTTTTTTTTACTTATTTTCTTGTGTTCAGTAGGTTTGCAAAAAATATTATCCTTGAAGCACTTGTATATAATTTAGACAAATATTATGGGAGGCGAAGGTGGGAAGGTAGGGGTGTGAGATGGCGGGGATGAGGGATTGGGGAGAGTGGGGGTGAAGATGAGGTATGTTGGAGTGTGAGGAGGACATAATTATTGTGGAATATCACTATTGGAGCTTGTTTCCCCTACTTCCATTAGGGGAACTTGTTTTCCTAGGGAAAATGTTTTTGAAAATATTTGATCAGACTAAACATGAGAAAATTCCGGAAACAGTCGCTTTATGTTTTTAAACATAAGGGTTAGGCTGCGTACATCCGACCCCCCCTCACCCTGCAATGAGCGGGAGCCTTTTGAGGCACTGGGGTATGTTGTTGTTGTTGTTGTTAAACATGAGAAAATTGGTTTGTACTGATAAACCCTTAATCTTGGGGAATCAGTTGTTTGTCTGTAATTTCTGAAGTGTGGATGTTCTTCAACTGTAGCATCCAAATGAATTTCTTTTGTTCCTAATTCTTTCCTTATGGAAAAGAAAAAACAAAGAAAAAACACTTTGGTAAGCTGTAGAGAAGCAACTGTGATAGTACAGTGTTTTTTTTCCCCTGGCTTTGGGCATCTGGTATAAAGAACTCACAACTGGTATTAAGAACTCACTACTGCGACTAATCCAAATCCCTATGGTGTAAGCCCTGTTAGAGGGTAGCGGTCTTTCTATAGGAAGTAATGTTCTTTCTTCATAGGGTTTGAACCCCAGACCACTACTGAATGTTAGATGTATTCCAACCATTACACCATATCCCTTGCTGGTACTGGGGAGGTTTTCCTTGAATGGTTTACAAAGGAAATAAACTTATTTAGAAGGCTAGGGTGCTGAATAAGTAGGATAATGCATCCTAACCCCTACTCCTAGAAGGTTTTTGTTGTTATTTCGCGAAAGATTTATCTGAAGAATCAGCGCATAGTCATTTGGTTTATACACATGTATATAGGTGTGTGCTAGCGTATATATCATGAAGTATGTAGTAGGTTTTGAAATTAGTTCTCTGTTTTCAGAAAGATAATTATGTATATGTTTGAATGGAAATGACCATTCAAATCTTGCTGTTTTGCCTTTTTTTATAGAAGACAACAGACAAATATTTTTGGTTAACATACTTGAAATTCTTGGAGCCTAATGTGTTTGTGATACTAGCTCCACTCTGACTTGTTACATGTCATTTCTCATTGTAGATATTAATGAGGAATTCATTCACAAGAATCGCCTACAAGAGTTGACCCAGCGATCGTCCCTAGGTCGTCCTGTTTATCACACTGTGAACACAGGCTCTCAGCATGCACCCCTCTTTAAATCCAGAGTTTTTGTTGATGGGGTTTGGTATGACTCTCCTAGCACATTTTCACATCTAAAGGCTGCAGAGCAGGACGCTGCCAAAGTTGCCTTGATTGGCGTGAAAGAAAAGATGAAACACGAGGGATGCCCTCTTATTCGTGAGGTTTGTTGTATTATTGCTAAATGATATATTTAGGTTATTTAGTTTTATAAGAGTCTAAATGACTCATATCTTAGTTGCTAGGTGATTTTCTCAAAGGAACCCTCTTCTTTAAGGCATGTCTGATTTTTAAGTGACACTCAATTTTAGAAATGGGCCTGGAATTTTATTATTTCTTTGGGTGATGTCATTAGGGTTAGAGTACTGGATATCTTGAGGTTAACAAGGTTGATTCATGATCATCCTGAATTATGACACTGATAATGTTGTAATATGAGATGAAAGTCTCTTCTTTCTACCACTGAATAGGTCAATAGATGAAAAACATGAAAGTTGTAAAATGAATGAGGAAGTGCACTCATACCCTTCATATAAGGAGGTGTAGACCAAGGCATTGCAGTACTGTTTTCATTTTTTTAGTTCTATGACTAATCATAAATTCATTTCTGATCTATCCTTGATCTGTTTAACATGTGAATATTCAGGAAGCCCACAGTTGAGACTGTAATATAGTAGTAATTTTGGAGGGAAATCCTACAAGGTAGGCCGTGGTTTTTGTTCTTGGAAGAGGAGGTTTTCCGCATAAAAATCTTGTGTTGATTATTTTAATTCAGAATTTACCTCTTCTATAGTTGTTGGTTGTTCAGCATATGGGTGGCATCAGAAAATAACACTAGATTTTTCCCGAGAAACTTAGAGGGATCGAGGGAGCATATTCTGATTTTAAAAGCTGGTTTACTTATTTATGAGTTGTTGAAGAGCCAGAGAATACAACAACAACAACATAATACCCCGTGGAGTCCCACAAGTAGTGTCGACCTTACCACTAGTATAAATGAAAAAGCTTTCAGTTAGAGCTGTTTTATTAGTATGGTGTTTGGATATTAGATGGGCAAATTCTGATTCAAAAAGTAGGTTGATTTATTTATGAAGTGTTAAAGAGCCAGAGAATGAGACTAATTGAAGGGCTTCAGTACTAGTGTGGCATTTGGATCTTAGGTCTAGCATACTGGTTCATAATTCTATAGTTTCTATTTCTTAAACTTATGCTCCAAAGATCAGTTGATCCAAATCTGTTTCAACTCTTGGTCAAATCAGCCCTATAAAATTTTTCTAGATTACACCAAAGCTGGAACTAGAAGGTGTTCTTTGTGTCACGACCCAAGTCTGGGGCCTAGGTGTGACATGGCGAATGAGGGACCCAAGGGAACTTCAAATAAGCCTCTTAGCATTTGTTCAAGCATATATAGGTAATGAGTAAATGACATAAGCGGAAACTAAGGGGAAACAGGACTATGGGCCAGAGCATAAGATTATAGCATGATAAAGAGCTTATTATAGCACATATCCAACAATACCTCTGATTATAGACTTAGTGGGGGCTAAGACATGTCCCTAGCTCACCCTTGAGGGAAGTCTAATATCGTCTCAAAGTCATAAGGGAATCAAGCTAGATGAAAATGGATCATCCTTGAACCAAGAGGACTCACCAAATAAAGTCTTCAATTCCAAGCTAGAAATCAACCTCGTGGAAGAGTAGAATAGGCACCTGTTCCTACATGGTGCTATCATGTAGGCAAACTATGCGTTAGTACATTGGAATATACTAAGTATACGAGTATGCAATGCAACAATAATGCAATGATCAATAGGGTGCATATTACAATACTTAAGTGAGGACATGAATAATAATTAATAACCAATGCATCAGCATAAGTAATGTCATGAGAGGTATAATAACTTAACATATATATATGGGAAGTAACCTTAACCGACAATAAGTCCATGTGAGCTATAACATGGTATCAAATGTAACTCCTATATTGAGAAAGAAGAGCCTATTTGCCAAGGTAGAACTCCGTGTCATTTATTCACTCCATCATTGAGGGCTTTATCCACTAGCCTAGCCTAAGAACGCATCCTATGGTTACACATAGTTTTGGAGAAGAGGTTGCCACTAGGATTCCCTTATTGAACTCCACCTCAAGTCTTTTCTGTGCTTGTCATAATCATGATCATAATACCAAGATACAATAGTTCACCAATCATTTTTAAGCTTTAAACTTCATTTGACAATCAAAGGTACATAGAATAGATCATTAAAACCTTAGTGATTCAAATGTGAGAATTGTCATTTCACGTAGAATCCATCACTTAGGTGATAACACCCTTCCAACATTCATTTATCGTCAGTGGACTCTCACAATCATAATCAATAGCTTTCACGAACATTTAATTGGAGCTCATAACCTTCAAGTCACATTCCTTTGCAAGTATAGTAAAACTAGGTGGATTCAAGTCACACCATCTTTAAATCATACATTTCAATGTGATGATGCATAAACACAATGAATTTCATCAATTTGAAACATAATTTCAAAAACCCACCATGAATCTCAATGACCCAATATAGCTTGATATAGGAACACTAGATAAATCAACAATTCTATGCTATTGAATATCAATATATATAAAAAAATAGGTAAATAAACATCAAATCACTCATACTCTATGCATTTGAGGAAATAACTTGAAAACCCATACAAACAACAACAACAACAACATACCCCAGTGCCTCAAAAGGCTCCCGCTCATTGCAGGGTGAGGGGGGGTCGAATGTACGCAACCTAACCCCTATGTTTAAAAACATAAA
>JAABOM020000049.1:26495786-26510236 GCA_011800125.2 Solanum clarkiae | reverse complement strand
TCATTTTGCTTTATTCCATCATACTCCAAAGCCAAAAAATAGTCAATCTTTGGCTCCATCCGAGATTGATGGACAAACTTGAAAACCCATGAAGTTGCATAATTTAAATTAGGAAAAATTGGTAGAAAAAACTTGGGCTTCATGGTGAAAGGACTCATGAATGAAAACCCACATACCTAAGATGAAGAAACTTGAAGAATTTTGGGTGAACCTTGCTTGACCTTGAGGGGTCTTCTATTGAGTATTCACTTGGAGTAGAAAGGGAGTTTGAGATTGTACTTTTGAGAGATGAAGTTGTGAAATGGATATTAGGAGTGAATGAAAGACTTTGAGGGGTTAGGATGGCTTATGAGAGGGTATTTTAGTCAATACAAACGTGTGGTGGTGGTGGTGGTGGGGGGCTTAAATTAACTATTTGGGAAAGGACCAAAACGACCTCAACTTACCCCTGAAGAGGACCCCTGGATGAGACCTCATACTGGCCGTGTAGGGGTCTATCTTGGGGCGCCTTGCCAAGGATAAGGACCACTAGAGGGGTCACGACTAGTATGACTTCAAATGGTCTGTGTGGCTCCTTGTGGTGCCATTCCTTAGGCTTGGGGTTGAGAGGGGTTACCAAGGGCAACACCACGACACCCCCAAACGGCCTATCTTAAGCCAAACAGCTGCCGAGGCATTTCATCTCAATCCAAACGGCCCTTTGAGGCCATCCATCACAAGCATCAGGTGCCAAAACTTGAATTTTTCCTTTGGAACTTCCTTCAAACCTACTTTATGAACTTTTGACTTACGGGGCCTTACACTCTGACAGTTTGAATGACATATGTCCCTTTTCATATTGTGAGAAATATTGGAGAAGAATATTATTAGAATTTTGGATCTACATTATTACATCGAGACGCCATTTATAAACAGTGGTCACAGTACAATACAATCCTTTACCAAGTAGGATTGTATATACTATTGTTAGTCCTATTCCTATTCTAAGTAGGATTGTGGATATTATTGTTGTTCTATTTCTATTCTAACACTCTCCTTTAAGCTAGTGCATACAAGTCATATGTACCTAGCTTGTTAAAAATGTAATTAATACGAGGATCAATAAGGGGCTTGGTGAGATATCTAGAAGTTGATCACTTGACCTCGGAAAATTGACGGTCAATCTCGATGCGTTTTCATCTTCTCATGAAATAGAATTCTTGAGTTGTAGTGTTAGAACTTTCCAAACCAAGCTTGAGAAGACTATTTCAGACCATATAGTGACTTACACAATTGACATACAAGGCTATCAAGACTCTCCCCCAGCAAAAATTCAGGTGGTTGGTCTGTATAGACTTTATCCTTGAGATCATCGTGGAGACTTAATGTCCAAATAATTAACAGGCCAATGGAAAACGACAACCATAGATAGAAAAAAGAACATATGCTATTTTAGCCATGAGAGAGAAAATATCACTGTAATCTGACCCAAATATTTGAGTAGGGTATAAAATATATGGATCATCTCGAAATCAAGAGATGAGTAGACCTCAAACTAGTAAGTCACCATAAAATTGGCCGGAACATGCTCATGCGCCTGATTATTAGATTTGATGACTAAAAGTGGTCAAAATCTGAGAAATAAAATTATATGAGTAGGGTCAGAATGATGACACAACCCTACTGAGAAAGAGAATTATATGGGTAGGGTCGGAATGATGGCATGGCCCTTCTGGAAAATAGAATTATATGGGTAAGGTTCTATTGACGGCACGACCCTACTGAAAAAGAGAAATTGTATGGATAGGGTCAGAATGATGGTATGACCCAACACAAATAAGAAAATAGTCACCGGAAATATGGCACAGTGCTACGCAAATTGAATATGAAATAGTCATCATCGGAAAGATGGCACGGTGCTACACAAATCGGATATGAGAAAGTAGTCACCGAAAAGATGCATGGTGCTACACTAATTAGATATGAAAAAAAAATATTCACTAGTATGATACATTGTGACCTATTTTTTGCTAACATAATCATTGGCCAGACAGACAACACATATGGGTCATAGCCGCCCGCCAACAACAGAAGCTCTTTGATTTTCTACCAGGACCGTAGAAGCTCTGGTACTATGTGAGAAATATTAGAGAAGAATATTATTGAATTGTGTCTCTACATTATTACAAAGAGACCCTATTTATAGACACTACAATACAATCCTCTACCAAGTAGGATTCTATATACTATTGTTATTCCTATTCCTATTCTAAGTAGGATTGTAGATATTATTCTTGTTCCTATTTGTAACACATATTACTAATACTCATACTCATTTTACCTTCTGTACTTTGTCTAGGATACGGTCTTTTGCAAGTCTATCCTGAACGAGTATGCTGTAAAAATGAACTTGGAGAAACCTACTTATCAGACAATTCAATCTGTGGCAGTGCTTCCGGTTTTTAAGTCCACAGCTGTCTTCAATGGTATTCATTATATGGGAGAAACCGGGAAAAACAAGAAAGAAGCTGAACAGCTGGCAGCTCGAGCAGCGGTTATTTCCATCTTAGGTCAACCACCTCCTCCCAAAACCCCTTCCGGAAAAGGAAGGGAATCTCAATATCTCATCTTTCAAATGCTAACTTATAGTGAAGTGTTCTGTTCATCACTTGTTTTGCAGGAACTGGTGCTGGAACTGTGATGTTTGAGATCATCAAGTCTAAACGCAAGCTTTATGCTGCACTTGATAAAGTTCAGGATACAGGTGATTTGACTGCTGGATTCATGCCAATGGATTTTGGTCGTCCATTTCCTGTGGATAAAAGAAAAGAAATTGAAACTATTGAAGGTGCTGGGGAAAAGGCTAATAGAGGACTTTTAGCATATAATTTGGGACAACCTAGTGATGTTCTGGCACCTGATCAGCTTCATGTGTTTAAAAGACCAAAATCAGGATCTTCATCAGTGGAAATGGCGCCTCCCAGAGTATTTGTGCCCCCTGTCCTGGAGCCATCTCTGCTTTGCTCAACTTCCGGAAAGAAACGGCGAAAGAAGAAAAAAGCAAAGAAAGATGTGCCAGTTGACCCTCAGTAAGTTCTAACCTGTTAGAATGCATCTGTATTTGTCATACATCTCTAGGTAATTGTATAGTAGTAAATACAGAATGCTTTTAACGGTTGTGCCATAAACTGAATGCTTTTAACGGTTGTGCCATATACTGAATGCTTTTAATGGTTGTGCCATAATTATGTTTCTTGTTGTTGTGTATGTTGTTGTTGTTGTTTGCCATAATTAGGTTTGCTATTAATTAGAGAGCTTTTTGTTTCATGGTACTTAAAGTCCTGTATAAGATGTCTGTTCATTGTTAACAATCAATTAAATAAGTTTTTTTTTTCTTGAGTAAAGGGTAACTTGTATTTCATATCCAACCAAAAGACTCAACACCTACAGATCAGGTTTTGAGGGGGAGTATTACATACATAGAAAACTCATAAGAGTTCCTCGTCAGTTGAGTAAGTTATACCATATTTACCATCTCGTCCAGTGGATCTTGGTTACCCCAAAAAAAAGAAGGTTGAGACAGTTCATCCTGATTTTGTGGATGGGATTGCTTTGATTCTTAAATTGGCTAAGATTCCTCTCCTTCCATGCAGTCCCCCAGATACAAGCAGGGACACTCTGCCACCAATCTTCCTCTGCATTTCTTCTACCAATGCTATTCCAATTTTGCAACAGCTCCAATATTGTTCTTGGCATTGCCCAATTCTCCCTCAATATATGAAAGAACATTTACCACAGAATTACAGTTGTCTCAGTGCATGAAGAGATGCTCTTTATTTTCAGCTTCCTTTTCACAGAGAAGGCATCTTGAGCAAATCTGAAGTTCAGCTCCCATCCATTATCTATCTATACTTGACCTGCGTTTGCCTGCTTTTGTAAACTTAAAGCGTAGAGATCTGTGAATAAGTTCTTTAAAATACTTTGGTCATCAACTGGTCATTGCAAAATGAAGTTTTGGCTCCATCTCCCACCTTGATCTTGATATTGGGCCAGAACTCAGGCCATAGGTTTCTAATGGATCTCCATAGGCTACACCCGAAAGTGTTCACTTCTTCAGTTGACCAGCTAGTCCATTGACCATACTCTAAAGAAATGGCTCTTCTCTACAAGGCATTGTCCTCTATTGCAAACTTCTATCGCCATTTTTGCAACAGACTTCTATTATGGGGTAAATTTTTTATCCCCAAGCCCCCAAGCTTCTTACTGCATATACCGAAGCCCACTTTACCAGATTTTTGTTCTTCTTTTCTTCACAGCCATTCCAAAGGAACTCCCGTCTCAGTTTGTCTATTTTCTTCACTATCCCTTTAGGAATTGGAAAACACGACATCATGTAGTTTGGCAGAGCATTCAAGACTGAATTTATCAGTATTAATCTCCCCCCGCAAGATAATATAGTCTTTTCCAACTTGCCAACCTCTTGCAACATCTTTCCACGACATCACTCCAAATCTCTAGAGACTTGTTCTTTGCTCAAGTGCCTAATTTATTCGACTTTTAGCTTCACAAGCCGCTAGGGACTCACAACATATAGAAGATGGGCGATCTCCATATTCATCTCCCCACTGATTTGTGGCCCAAACCATTAATCCAACCATTTGCTCTTTCCTTTTTGAACATATGATTGCACCCTTCCATTGTCGAGACGAATAGAAATGGGGACATTGAATCACCCTGACTAAGTCCCCTTTACTACAACAACAACATATCCAGTGGAATCTCACAAGTGGGGTCTGGGGAAAGTAGAATGTACTCAGACCTTACCGCTACCTCACAAGGTAGACAGGCTATTTTGTGGGAACCCTCGTCTCAAAAACCTATAAGCAGAATAAACTAAATATGAAAAAAATGGGAAGGAAAAGAAAGGGAAACAGAAAAGACGACTAACAGCACAAAACACATGATAGTGTATAAATTAACATGATATAACGATAACATCAAAATGTATATGACAGATAATAACAACACATGATATAAAACACGACTACTCCTACTATGCCCCAAGGCCAAACATCCTCCTAACCCTACCAACCAATTAGCTTGCTACTCTACCTAATCCTACCAACCACTTACCCTGCTACTCTAATACGCGACCTCCACTCATTTCTACTTAATTCCCCTTTGAGAATGAAAAAACAAATCTGGAGCCAAAAGGGCTATAATTTATTGAAAATTCCAAAAGAACAATTTTTGTTTTCAAACTAAAAGGGTAAAGGTGCAAGGGATTGTGCACCTTACCATACGCCTTAACGTTGTCAGAAACGGAAAGGCGTCTGGACAATTTGTTGATGAGGCACAGGAACAATTGCAGCTTGCCCAAAATTTTCGACTTCTGACAAATATTTTTTTAACAATTTCTTTAGGATAATTAATTAGATTTTGCAAAGACGAGTAAAGAGAGAATTGAGAATATATGAGTACTTTTGTTTCTCTTGTTTTTTCCTTTTCAAATTTCGACTTTCTTTGTTTGGGAAATATAATAATATGACCTTCATTTATATTTTAACAAAAAAATATATTATGGAATTTATTGACAGAATATGCTGTGAGAACATGCATTAATTATTTTTAACAGGAAAATAATTATAGAAATCTATTTCTGTGAAGGTTTTGGAAATAATTTAAGTAAAATAAATCGGTTTATCCCTTTGATTATTTTTATTTATTTATTTATTTATTTTAAATTTTACACGTTTGTAAAAAAATAATTAATATGAATATTTCTGAGGGCCATCGGACTGGGTAAAACCTGAATTAACCGTGGTGCACTTGCGGGAAACTCCTTGACGAGAGCCTGTGCACCCCGGGGATTAATCAGGGCTCTAAGAAGCAAAAAAAAAAAAACTTTTTGCCATGACTTTTACAAATTTCCACTCATTACACATGCTTTAATACTACATCAGACATTCAGTGTAATTTTATTAAATGGACATTGAAAAGAATAAAGTGTACAAAACCTTTATCCCTACTTTGGACGTAGAATATTAATGTCAGTATAATTGCTTTTGCTTAAAATAATTTTTTTTTTATAACGAAGAAACTCACATCTTTGGTAAAACTAGAATTGAACTTGACAAACTATGAAGGAGAAAAAGACAAACAATGAAAAATTCAAAGTAAAAGGAAAAAACAAAATGGGTTAATCAAAATAATAGGTTAAGGCGCAACTGCACCTGCGCCTTGTCAAGAACCCAGCCGCCCTTCCATTTCTGACGACATGACGGTGCAGGGATAAGCCCCATAGTCCCCCGAGCCTTTACCGTTTTGGTTTGAAAAAAGAATAATTGCCCTTTTGGAATATTTCAACAAATCTGTTGTCCTTTTGGCTCCGAACTCTGAGAAAAAAATTCTGGGCTGCCGTTGATTAAAAGAGAATTTGACACTAGAAATACAGAACTTTATCCACCTTATCCATTTGTTGCCAAATCCCATATTCATCAAAATTTTCAAAAGGAAGTCCCAGTTGACATGGTCATAAGCCTTTTCTATGTTAAGCTTACACAGAATTCTTGGAAGCTTTTGTTTCACTCTTGAGCCCACCAATTCATTTGCCAGTAAAGCCGCATCTAAAATTTCCTTCCCTTCCGAAATGCCATTTGATGGTCGTCAACTAGCTTAGTCATGAGTCTTTTAACCTTTCTGTAATCAGCTTAGCAATGATCATGTACACTCCCACGATAAGGCTGATAGGCCTGTAATCCTTCAGTTCTTTGGCACCATGCTTCTTAGGTATTAAAGCTATGAAAGTTGCATTAAAAGATTTCTCAATTAAATAAGTTCTCTGCTCATTTTTTCCTTTTCCATCTATATTCCTCCTTTTTCTGTTCATGATTGACTAAATCTATCTGTTTGCCACTGGTATTATATTCTTTCACGTCCTTTGTTCGTTATAGTTTCTTCTCAACTCTAGCAAATTGATTTCTGGTCAAATACACCTTTTCAAGTCAAAAGTCTATTAGTAGACCATATTATAAATATCTTATCGAGATGAACACAAGTGATACTCTTGTCCTCAAAAGTTTTGCAAAAACACAGTAGTGCATTTGTTTGTTGCGCCTGCTGCACCATCAACCATATATGTTTGATGTAATGAGTTAATATCAACTAATTTGTCAAGTTAGCTGTGTATGTCAGCTAACGTTCCTTATTAGTTGTCCATGTCAGCTGTGACACATCAAAATAATGAATTGTTCATGTAGCAGTATGCACTACACATTTCCAGTACTTAGTTCTCAAACATGTAGTTGTGTCTTCTATAATAATAGTGTTACTTTGTTAGTACCTGCAAAATATGGTAACTGGTTCTGTTGTTATTTCAATATTTTGATTCTATATTTGCAGTCGAATATGTTGAGTTCACTCTGAGATTCCAGAATCCAATATATGTATGACCGCTCAATAAATGAAATTGTCGAAAGATTTTCCTTTGAATTGTTTGGAAGTTCCAATATATGCATGACAAGCCTAGGACATAATTGTGTTATTTCTATAACAACAATATCTAGGCTAGATTGCATGTAGTTGGGCTATTACACCATTTACTTGCTACCTTCCACCAATATATTTGCCGGGTAGTTCTGTCACCAGGCATAGACAGAGGAGAAGAAATCACCTAATATTTTTTATTACTTTATTGGGGTTTGAATCTTGATATCCAGGGTTCACATTCATTTTATTGATCCCTTTAAGTGCCTGTTCTTCCATATTTAGATATGGAGATAGATCCATATAGAGATCTATATCTTTCTATCGATAAATAGAGCCACATCTGTGAGTGGAGTTTCAGATATAATCATGTCGAGGATCTATCGAAAACAATCGTTTTACCCTAACAAGGTAGGGGTAAGGTTGCATACACACCACCCTCCCTAGACCCGCCTATGTAATTTCACTTTGTATATGGTTGTTGTTATAAGATGCTTCTTTCATTTATTTTAACATCAACATGGGATTGTTGATGTTAATTATCTTATAGATTGTGTCAGTGACAGTGAAGGAATACCAGAATAATAATTTAAAGATTAATTTGATAGAGAAAATATCTCTTGTAAGTTTTGAACTTAAATAATTTAATGAATGTAAATCGTTAAAAGTAGTGACAGGAGTATATAAATGGAATCGTTTCAAATATTATACAACTCGCCAAATTGGAACCAAGTTCATGCAAAAAGTTAAAAATTTCAACAATAAAAATAACAAAAATTGAAACAGGAAATACTATAGAGAACATTCTCAAATTTCATGCCATAATTATGAATTCCAAAAATTAGAGATTATCTCTTACTTTATGTAGTCTAAAGTCCTATATAAGCAAGCTGTCCTATCTGTTGTTTCAACAATAATGTAATTAATATGGGGCTATGGTCAGAGAGTTAGTTGGTCAAGAACTCGCATATTGTGAAGATGAAAGTATTGGTAATGAAGATGTTGAGATGGGTGTGGGCGGTTACTAGAAGAGATTGGATTAGGAACAAAGATATTGAAGTCAAGGTGAGAGTGACATCCATGGTGAACATGATGAGGGAAACGAGGATGAGATGGTTCGAGCATGTGAAGATGAGATGCACAAATGCCCTTGTGAGGTGTGAGAGGGTGACTATGGTGGGTCTTAGGAGATGCAGAGGTACGTTAAAACAATATTGGGAAGGGGTGAATAGACAAAACATAACATACTTGTAGCTTGCCGAATACATGACCTTAGATGAAAGAATATGAAAATCGAGGATTAGGACAAAAGTTTAGTAGGTGTTCGAGCGTTGAGTAGTTTCCCTTATCAATATTATTATTGTTACTACTTTGCTATGTATCTTATTCTTCGATTTCGATTTATTATTACTAGGTGTTTCCTTTGCTTTGAATATTGTATTATTTGTTATTGCTTTTTTCTTTTCTTCATTATTTTCAACGCATCTTCTTCTCTAGTTAGGCTGCATACATGTCACCTTCCCTAGACCCCCCTTGTGGGATAACACTGTGTTTGTTAATGTTCTCTTTTTTCTCTTGTTTCACATATATTTAGATGCATGGACCAAATTTCTTATGCATGTGATATTTGCATGTGGTCCCATGCTTTGTTTACAGCAAGAGCCAATTTCGATACATACTTTTACATAGTATGCTAATTTCCAAGCAAGTCTTTAACCTTGTACTGGATGGTCTGTTGGCCTCCTGCTGGTTTTTTTCTTTTTTGTGATTTTAAGCATTTGTGATACTCTCATCTACCTTTTGTGCATTATTAGTCACTATTATGATTTAACTTTCTTTCTACTTTTGGTTGTCCACAATTGTTTTTTTGGTTTTGTTTCTCTTAAGGGAAGTTTCTCTTCTGCAGTTTTTTCATTTATTTTTGTGAGAAAGCAGCAGAACTTTTAAATTTCCCTATACAAGAACTACCACACAAGATCCTCTTTCATGTTTAAAATATTCGAATTTTTCTAAAGGTTGATATCCATTTTTAGACCACTTATATTGTATGCAAACTTCTTGCTTGAAATTGTGCTCAAGTCGAGGAGGGCACGAGAAGTTGGCCAAAGATATATGTTGGTAGTTAGTACAGATGTTAATTTGCTTAACGCCCAGATCATGTTTTCCCTTGGAACTAAATTCCAGTCACTATTGGCTCTTCATTTGAAATATATTTGGAAAATTATATCGCATTTGTAAGTTCAATGTTACTCACTTGTCAAAGAATTACTTCAAAAAGCTACTGCGATTCTTGTCTAAAAAACTGTGGAGTGAATATAGGGAAGAAAAGCCCCAATGAGGGTAGAAACTGGTCGCATGTTATGTTGGTATGACTCAGAAACATCTAAGGTGGTTTCAATTACAAACTTGTTAAGAAGTTAAGATGGAGAGGGGAGGGGGTTTTATAATGTGAAACCAGCCTACTTGAATGAGAACCATTCAATTTAAGATGGATGAAAAATGCACGAGAAAATGCAGGAATTATTATTTACTTGTGGATGCTTAGCTATTTTTGCTTTCATGAGGTTTCCAGCTTTGACTTCTTCAGGAGAATGTATTCAGTGTTTTGCTTTTTTGTCTTCAAGAGAACCTAGTGTGATCAGTGACAATATGAACTGTAGAGATCTCTATCAACTGATTTGTTTCTGTGACTAATCAGGCTCTACATCTCTCACTACACACTGATCACACTGCCTAATCATATAAATCTGACTCCTAGATAGCAATCATATTATGAGTTTTTAAAGTTGTCTTTGTATTCACAAATCACAATCACCACTCTTTTTTTTTTCAATGGCAGCTCTGTGGTTTAATTTGCTTAATCAAATCAACAGATCCTCTAATGTATGCAGGGCACCTGCTGCTACGCTGTCATTGGCTCAAGCTCCTCCCTGTTCAGTGGCACAGTGAGTTTCTTAGGCTATTACTGTTGGCTAGAGGTAAAGGAACTTAATGAACTTTGTCTACTTCTGTGAAAACCATGAAACACCAATTATGTTAGCTGGATTAATCATCCGTTGGAATATGTTGCAGGTTTCAAGTTTTGTTGCATTTGCAGGAATGAAATCGTATGCAGTTACCATAACAAAGGCATAAATGTATGTTATCTTTTTAGCTTTGGTAAGAAGTAGTTCCACGTAGTAACTTGGTACAGACAGCGTTCCTCTTGTCAAAGACATGCCACGTTTGCTGTAGTTGTGGATAGTTTCTTTATGGTTTGATAAAATACTTGTATTCCATTTTTGGGCACACTTTTTACTTCTCATGGCATTTTCTTGCATTGTTGGCTCTAATGCTAATTGCTAATAAGTGGAATGGATTTCACAAATGCAAGAACCTTGAGGTGAGAATGAGGATACCCAAGGCCATATAAGTAGATCAAGCACAATAGACAGGTGACAACTTACACCCCTGCTCACCCCCACCTGTCAATTGAAGCATGAACGATAAACAGGTGACAACTTACACCCTTGCGCACCCTGGCCTGTCAATTGAAGCATGAACGATAAAATACAGGTGCTCAACATGAATAAACTAAGAATTGAAATGAATCCGACTCTGACACCATGGATCTGAGGCTTAAACATGCTTGTTTGTGGTACATTTTGACGGTAATATGTTACCATAATTTGCCAACGTATTTTGTTCTTCATCATGCCCCCAAAATTTAGTCCGAGTCAATAATGGTCCATTTATTTAAGTGGCAACAAAATGTAATGAAGGATTGCTGGTTTACGTGAAACTGAATGTTAAACCGTGAGAAAAATTGCTTTTTGTTTTCAATAGAATAATTATGATATAATCGACTTTTTGTTTTTGTTAAGATATCAATCTTGGAATTAATTCAACTCTTTAAGGATTGTCAAGTACGGGTTTTTCTCTGACATGATTCATCTCTCATTAATTATTTAATCTAGTACATTTCTCAACATGAAAATATTTGAAGTATGTTACAATGAAGACACATACCTTGAGGTCAGGTCTTCTTCGAACCTTGTGCATAGTGGAAGTTTTAGTGCATCGGGTTTGACTCTTGTTTTAGTAGTATTGACTTCATATTTTACATTATAAGTCATTTATTTTTTTAGTTAGATTTGATAAATTATTTTTTTGTCAAATATTTTAATAATTTTACTATGATATTATATTTATAATATTATTATTTTTGTCAAAAATACATTTCATGATGTTTGTATAAATATTGTACTTTTAGTTTTGATGATTAATTTATTAAAATACAAATATAAAAAATATAAATTGATTTACCCCTCCGTGTAGCTCCCAAAATCAACCTCTCGCACCTCCTAACAGGAGCCTCGATACTCCTTTACTGCACATGTTCGAACCATCGCAGTCTCGCCTCCCTCATCTTTTCGGCCACCGGGGCCACCTCTAGTTTCTCCCGATTGGTCTCATTGTCACTCCTGGTGTAGAGGTAGACCGACGAAGTACTGGGGGAGATGATCAGATATGACATAGAGAAACTCGATATTACTGAGGACATGACATTAGATAAAAAGAAGTGAAAGTCGCGAATTAGAGTAGCAGGCTAAATTATTATTATTATTATTATTATTGTGTTCTCATTATCTGTCGTATATGTGTTAGTTTTATCATATTTACGTACTATCATGTGCTATTCATTGTTAGTCACTCTTTCTGTTCCCTTCCCTTCTCTTTCCTTTTTGTCATATCTAATTCTTTCTGCTTATGGGTTTTGAGATGAGGGTTCCCATAAAACAACCTCTCTACTTCTATGAGGTAGTGGTAAGGTCTGCGTACATTCTAACCTCCACCCTCCTCAGACCCCACTTGTGGAATTTTACTGGGTATGTTATTGTTGTTGTAATATATTTCTAAAAGTAATACATATCTTAAATATTTAATTTGATATTATTTATAAATATTTTTATGTCTAATATAAATTTTTAATTTTAAATTATTTTTCTTAATAAAATTTAATATAACTTTATACTTTTGCGCAATCAAGCTACACAATTGTAACTGCACTATAATTACATTATAACAAATAATTATGTCATAATGATTATTAAATTAATTATCATCCTACTAATTATATTAATTCTAATTATGTAATTGCTTTCCAAACTCTCGGTACAAATATTAATTCTGCCTAACTTGGCAAAAGTGGGCGCACATATTCTGAATATGACCATCTTTCCTCCCAAAATTGGTAATCCTATAGTGACCATTTATTTGCACCATGTGGAAATTGATATGACACAAATCGAATATGGCAGAAAATTAAAATACGTTGGAGTAAATTAAATTAAATTAATTTGTCATACATATATACTTATCTTGAAAGTTATTTTACTAATACTTAGTTATTTTACTAATACTTAAAACATTAATTTAAATTCTAAAGATGGCTCTGTCCATGTGCTGGCACAGTGACACGTAGCAGCAGCCCATGTTAAAAGAGCAGGATTAAAGGGATCCAGAATTAATCAAATTCAATAAATCTCAGTTAAGTAATTTATTGAGACTTAATTGGCTGTCTATTAAGGATATTCTTACATATTATCTCCCCCAGATAACATGTATATCTATAACATGTGGTACTACATGGTGTAATTAGTACGTACAATATATACTGCATAAGTACATTTAATTTATCATGTTTAGGGATTATTAAAAATAATTAGTCTAAAATAACTATTACTTTCTCCGTTCCATTTTAGTTGTTATGATAAGGTTTGATATAATTCTTAAGGAAAAATTAATTGGAAGTGTTGTTTCATTAATAGAACTCTTATAAGTAATTAAATCTTACCCTCTATATATATGTCTCTTAATTCTACAATAACTAATTAAGGATAAAATTAAAAAAAAAAAGATAATTAATTGATAAGAATATTTTGGGATAACTACTCTTAGTATATCTGATAAGAGGGAAAGGAGGAAAGATTATTTTACAAAATCAAGAAATAATTAATTATTATTTTTTCAGTCCCACACTAATTAAATTTGTGAATTAATGCACATGTATTAAGAAAAACATTCAAAGACAAAATTTACGCCATGCTTTTCACTATTGCCCTTTGTGAAATCATAAATATGTAGTGTAATTTATCTCCTACAAATATAAAACTTCAATAAATAAAAGGGCAAATATGAAAAAAAATTTCAAACATTCTTTTTGAACTTTGAACAATTCAACTATTTTGAACATTAAAAAAAGTCTTAAAAATTCAATTAATTTGAGACAGAGATAGTACACGAAATAGTGCATCGGAATGATATTTTTGAGATGAGGGTCTCTCAGAATCAACCTCTCTATCTTTATAAAATAATGATAAAATCTACATATATTATATTCTCCCTAAATCCTACTTATAAGATTTCACTGAAGATATTATTCTACACGAAATAATGTCTTATTAAATGCACTCGAAAGTAAACACAAAACAAAATCAATGATATATTCAACTTCATGGAAAAAAGAAAAGGTAAAACAAAACATAATCTCCTTGAGACATGGAATTCTGTTCATCTCTCAGTTGCCAGCTTTGATTTTCACATTCTCCATTTCGTATTGTCTGTGACAAAACATACAAACATGTGGATGACTATCTTCATCGAGTTTGACAAATTTAATTTTAAAAAATTGCCTAATTTATTAATGCTAATTTTATATATTACTTCCTCCGCTTGTTTTTACTTGTCGTTGTTTGACTTGACGTACTTATTAAAAAAATAGTTATTCTTATAGTTAGAAGTATTTTACTATGCTATCACTATTAATTGATGTTCACTATTATATCTTGAAAAATGATATGAAGAACAATATATAATGCTAAGAGTAAAAATGTAAAAAAATATTTTTTTTTTGATAAATACAAGAATAACAACAACAACATACCCAGTGCAATCCCACAAGTGGGGTTTGGGGAGGGTAGATTGTACGCAGACCTTACCACTAC
>JAABOM020000049.1:26468420-26482515 GCA_011800125.2 Solanum clarkiae | reverse complement strand
CTTTATATACTTGTTACTATTAAATAATATATATATATATATATATATATGAATGAAGCTGCGTAGTAGGCTAATATGCATGCTTGAATAGCTTGAGGATTATCCATAATTTTTTCGGTGATTCTTCCATTTTAATTTATTTTTCTTAATTTTTTAAAAATGTCTTAAAGATAAAATAAAAAAATTGATTAATTCTCAAAATCATATTAGGACCACATAAATTCTAATGAAGGGAATAGTATGCATTATTTGAAGATTGCTTCAAAAAATACTATAAATCAAATAACTAAAAAATTAAAATATCTAAAAATCATATTAAAATTATTAACTCTCCAAATTCTATTTGGATAACATATATATATATTCTCACCCTGTCTGCTTTGGCTATCTGTTCGTAATGCTTCCTTTTTTTCTTCGATGGAAGGAATTCTGAACTTAGATCATGAATTGGATTCGAACCAATATTGCTTTTGCGACTTTCCCTTTAGTCGATCATGATGGGAAGATCCCGCTAGGATCTCGGCACCCCTCCCACCTTTTGATGAGATATTTGCCTAACCAATACCAATGTGATCCCTTTCTTTCCATTCCTTTGTCGTCCGATCCATTCGACTCGTCTAATGTAGCCAAATATAGCAGCTTCAGGCACGTATAACAAACATTTCTCACGTCAATCTCGTATATATTTCACCTTATTATCTCCCAAATATAATATTGATATAGACGGATTTTTTTTTTATTTTTTTCCAGATCGTGTGAAAGTTGATCCAAAAAGCTGAGTCTCTCTAGTCTTTTACTAACGGGCTTCCGCCCTCTCGGTCAAGTTCATTATGTACTGGAGCAAGAACTGAACGGAGGCTTCAGTCTATGAGGCTTCCTTTTCTTCCTCTAGGTCTTTTCTTAGGTAAGGGAAGATCTTTCTAAAATAGAATCAAGAAAAAGAGCTAGAACCGATGTAAGTAAGATTCGCTACAACTAAAAGTCGATTTGGTACCTTTCTCAGGGTACTCAACAACTAGAGTCATCTCCCTTTCTCTTTTTAGCTTTAGTCAGTCGAGTAGCTTATTCAAACGTTGTGATATATAATATTAAAAAGAAAATTAATAATATATTGAACCCGTGCAATGCACGACGTTTGCCGCTAAATACAAATATATACATCAATATGACATCATACTTTGATATTTTCTCCACGAATATCAAATATTATACTAAATATTTGAAAAAAAAATATCAATACTATAATATCTGCAAAGAGTGAGTAATAGGTCATGACGAACTGCCTACTTACATTAATTAATTCATAAGTACCGGGAATTCTAACCAATAATAATATGATCTCTTGAACCAAATTAAATGGCTGATAAAAAATAGTCAAATTAAAGGGCCTAGTAATACTTAATCCCTACTAAACACATAACAACATCATAACTATAGGGCCATGCAAATATAATTTAATTATGGTTGTACACGTCGTTAGAAAAAATAATTAATTACAAGAACATTTATGTGGTGTTTATTAAGCTTGATAAAACTAAATTATATCTGCTCGCCGTCAAGATTTTAAATCAGTAAATTCGTTTAATCCCATTTTATATGTAAATTCAGATAAGTAAACTCCTTTTTTTTTTAAAAAAAAAAGTGAGATTTGCATTAATTATTGTTTATTTGAGAAATAGAGTAGAATATATTGGAAAGATCTAAAATTAACAGGGGTAATATATTCGCTAATGAATAAAAATAATACTTTTAGTCAATAAAATAATTGTTTGTTACATTATATAAGAAATTGAAAAGTACTCATAACTTTATCAGACCAAATATTAATAAAGTATTAATCCATATGAGAAAATATAATAACTAAAGGAAATCTAAGACTGTTGAATGGATACGCGAAGAAAATTTTGTACTAGGAGCCTAGGTTGGTCAAACGGATGCCAATAACGTTTTTAATTAAAAAATATATATACCAAATAGAAGAATTATTGACCATCCTTAGGGTTCACGAATATTTTTGTAATTTATTCTAAGTATAATTTTAGCTATAAATAATGTATTTTTTAAATATAATTATTGTTTGTTATTTAAATTATAAGTGGACCTAAAAAAAATCCTGTGACAACAAACCCAATTATATATAACATTAATATGTTAAACCGACGAAAAATATTTGCCATTACGTGAAGGGCATTTTAATTTTTAACCCACGTGTCTATATAATGGCCATTATAGACCCCTACCTTTTTCAGCTTGGCTATTCACGCCGGCCAATAAAACCAAGTCGACTTAATTGTCGGACCATTCAACGTTATATTACCAATAGATATTTAATAATAGTTGTTATGAGATGATTTTATATTTAATTTTTATTATTAATTTATAATTATTTTTATATTTTATTTTTTTATTACATTCAAAAGTAATTTGATAAGATTATCTCTATCATATAAATTAATAATAAATAAATATTATTGGACGATTGTGATTGTAATGATTTTTATTTAGTTTCTAAAAATATCATTTATTGGATCAAAAATTAGCTTTGATTTCATATGGAAACAACAACAATATATTTGATGAAATTTCACGAGTGGGGTTTGGAAAGGTAAAATGTACACAAACCTTATCACTGCCCATAGACATGAAGAAGTTAGTTTAAAAAAATTCTTATCTCAAAAATATCATTCAAAAAACAGAAATTACTAGATATAAAACAAAATAACTAGAGTAGAAAGCAAATGATAATAAATAAATAACGAATAATAATAACAATAAAATATATAAAAACACGACTATCTCTACTAATCTATTATACCACTAAACAAAACATCATCATATCCGTTCTAGTCATTTAACTTTCTATCTACGTAAACTGGGAGTATTACAAAATGAAGTTAGGTAATGAAGGTAAAACCAGAGAGAAAATGGAAACAAATTAATTAATTAACTAACAATAAATGTGGCCCTACGAAAAGATTTGGAGGAAAGAGAAATCTACTCTATTTAAACTATTTTATTAATCAAGGTTTTCTTTGGTACATTTCTTTTTTTAAAAAAAAAAAAACACATTAATTAAAAAGAATAATTATTCCTATTTACTTTTTATCTCATTTTATTATACATTATTTTCTTTTTCATCATGTTAATCTCCCATACTAAAAGTGAAAATTAATCAATTATTTTGATTTTAATTTTTAAAATTATTAACTATTTTGAATTAATTTATTTTAATTAGTATGAATGTATGATAACTAAAATGAATTGTTTACTTCTTTCAGTTTTGTGCTTTATTAAGGACTTGAAATAATATCGATCGAAGAGTTCATAACTTCATATGGTGCATGAGCAATAAGAACAAATGATAATCATTTCTATATGACTAAACTGACGTCTTTTATTGAAATGAAAAAGTGAAAATCATTTCTATATGACTTCTACATTTATTTTTTGTCGGTTGCCTTGTGATAAAATAAATATACTACGACTAAACATTTTTATATAGGTGAAACAAATCTTTCAAAAAGATTTGTAAAAATGTATATGATACGATCCCCTTAGATCTCTGAAAATTTGATAACATTTGGTATTACGTAAGCAAGGACATACTTAAAATCTTAATGTCAGGGTCATTTGGTTTGATATAAGTTATGACGGGATAAGTTATGATAGAATAAGTTATGTTGAAGTTATATTTTATTGAGTGTTTGGTTTGTTGGATAGATTTTAAGAATATATTGTTTATTTACAAAAATACCTTTGACTTTATTAGTTTTTTATACATTTTTTTCTTGCTTTAGTTATTGAATATTCATTTTTAAAATAAATCTTTCGTCTTATATAGCTTAAATATTTTTATGTGTGCATGGTATGTATTTAAAATAAAACTTTCTTCTTATTTAATTTAAAAATATAATTTCTATTTTTAAATTTGTTAAAGTAAAAAGGATTTATGAAAAATCAAAATATAGAAAAAATAAGAATTAGTAAATAAAAATTATATTATATAATGCAAATGTTTAATAGAAAAATATGAAGAAATATCATAAAAATAAGGAGGAAAGTTTGTGAATGTTAGTATATATCGTATTAAAAATACACATAAATATTTAAAATGAGATATAAAAAAGGGTTTAAAAAGGTATCCATGTCATTTATTCATTTTATGCCGGGATAACTTATCCCGGAATTAGTATACCCTCCAAGAAAAGGGATAATTATTAGTCCCGTGATAAGTTATTCTGAGTTTGCCAACCAAACATCAAATTAAAGTCAACTATATTTTTATCCTAGGATTATATACATGGTCAGCATTTAATGATTTTGACTTTTATATGGTTTAATAAATAAATATAAATTATAAATTTCAAATTCATTAAATCAAACGAATTAAAATTTTGATCTTTGGTAAAGCTAAATCAACAACTTAAGAGCTGAAAATGACTATATATATGATTTTCTTCACTTAGGACTTAGGAGTACAACGCTCGTGTTTTCAAAATTTGTTTCTAGAAATACCCAAGCGTCTTTCTTAATTCATATTTTTTAAAATTTCAATATTTAATTTCGCTGTGAAAGTCTAATGTAAATAATATGGGTGAACGAAAATTTGTGAGAGATACTAAATTTTCAATTTTACTCTAGTAAAAAATAAACCCGCAAAAAGAAACTTCGGCTGTCTTTGGATCTAATAATCAATAACTTAAAAATTTAAAAATACATAAAAAATTTATTCGTTTCATAAAAATTAAGATTAAAAAATATTTATTCGGCCCGTGCAGACAAAAGTACTCGTGACTAGTATATATACAAGTTAGCACTTAATCTATACTATATAAAAAATTTAAATTAACATAATATATGCATGCAAAATACGTACATTAAACTAGTAACTATATAAATTCATGCAATTTGTACGTATAAGCTTGGTGGTGGGTTCTTATAACTGTTGCTTAACGCCACCGCACCTCTCTTTACTTCTAAAAATCTCAACCTTACGTTTCTTTTTCTCTTTTCTTTCTCAAACTCAAAAATGAAAAAATGTTTACTGCAACTACCATACATCTATACTATTACATAAACTAAATTGTCCCTTTCCTTTTGGCCTCTTTCTATATGCTCTGAGCTTTGAATAACAAGCTCATATATTTATCTCTCTTCTTCATTACCTCTCTATTCCTCCCAAACAAATATGGACTCGGAGGGCGAAAATTCTGTCCAACTCAGCAGTCCCTCTGACGGAGATGTCCGGCGAACGGCGACGTCCTCCGCAGTCCAACAAACCCTTTTTCTTATTCATTCCGATGACCCAACTTTGAAAGTACAGGCAGCTAAGGAGATCCGCCGTCTAACCAAGACTTCTCAGCGTTACCGCCGTCATTTTTCTGACGCCGTTAAACCCCTTGTCGATATGCTCCGTACCGAATCTTTTGAATCGAAAGAAGCTGCTCTTCTTGCACTCCTTAATCTCGCGGTGAAAGACGAAGGGTATGTTTAATTTTGTTTATCACTACTTATTAGCTTAATTCCAATTTTGGGGGTTTTGAGTTTTGATTTTCTTTGAAGTACTCTTTGTTGATGTTGTTTTTGGAATTTTCAGTTGTCCATCACTTTCTTGCTTTTCGTTCTACATGTGCATCTTTTTCCTTGGAATCAGTGTTTCAGTGGGTGGAAGTTGATACTTTTCTTCTGTTTTTGCCTTTTTTCGTTAAGTTTACTGTTTTCTTTTCCCTGATATGTTTGGTTGCTGGGAAAAGTAAGAGATGGTCCTATTTTTTTATTCCAGGTTGTGGAAATATGTGTGACCTTAGAATTGGTGATTACTGTATTTAAAGAATTCAACTTTCAGATAAAGATTGAGACTTTAATTTTCTAAGTGCTTATTTTCTTGTGGGGCTTCATTGAGATTCCTTTTTTTGTCTTGGTATGAGCCATCAAACTGATTCTTGAAGCATCAAAATGTGCAAGGATAAGAATTGCCTTCCATTTGTTTGTTTAAACTGAACAGAGTAACTGCAGCTCTAACTTTTGATTGGTTTGTTGCCTCTATTTGAAGATTTATTAAAGTTAATAAAAGTTAGAGGCATATTTACTCAAAATGCTTTTCGATCGATCCATTGGCACGGGATGCTTTTAAGTATTGGATTGCTTAAAATTTGCAGGTGGGGCTGTTCTTTTATCCACATGGTTTCTTTTAAATTCTTTACCCATCTGCTTGTCTCCCCTTTACTTTTGTTTTTATCTTGTTTGTGAAGCCATCACATGGCTTGGATTCCTTTCTCTGATAAAGAAATTCTGCTCTTAATTAAAATATTCTATTGTACCTTGGTTGTTGCGTTGATGGATGTAGATTTGCAGATCACTCAAAGAGATTACTTTTTTCCATAATCCGATATGGGGAATATCAAATTTTAATTTTAAGTGGAATGACCTCTATGCTGTAAACTATGTTAGATTTCAGCGATTGCTTTGTAATGTTTACCGCTCAGCCTCATTTTTGTTCATTGTTCCGAATTGTCAAATGATCTAAATCCAATTCTTGTGTGGAATATACCTTATTTGACATTTTAATTAATGACCCTCCTTCCCATCATTCCTTTCAACAGTTATTGGTCTCATTGCCCACCAGATAGGAAAGTGTAGTTACCATCTCTACGATCTAAGCGAACAAAATATCTTCTGCAAACTTCAAACAGTTTTGTAGTGTGGAAGTATAATCTTTGGAGCTTCAAACTTAGTTGTTTGACCATTTTTGTTTTCATCTTTTCACCTTCAGAAACAAGATAAATATCATAAATGCTGGTGCTCTGGAGCCCATCATTGGCTTTCTTCAATCAGAGAATGCAACTCTCCAGGATCATGCTACTGCCTCTTTGCTTACGTTATCTGCTTCTCCTGCCACGAAACCCATAATTAGTGCTTCTGGTGTTTTCCCTATGCTAGTAGAAATCATAAGGCACGGTAGTTCACAAGCCAAGGCCGATGCCGTGATGGCTCTTTCCAATCTGTCAACTTATCAAGACAACCTACTTTTGATTCTGCGGGCACAACCAATTCCTTCCACAGTTTCTCTGCTTAAATCATGTAAAAAGTCTTCAAAAACTACTGAAAGATGTACTTCTCTTATAGAGTCTTTGATGTGTTATGAAGAGGGTAGGAATTCATTGATCTCTGAAGATGGGGGAGTACTTGCAGTTGTGGAAGTGCTTGAAAGTGGAACTGCTCAAAGCCGAGAACATGCTGTAGGAGCTCTCTTGACAATGTGTCAGAGTGACCGTTCTAAATACCGAGAACCAATTCTCAGAGAAGGTGTGATTCCTGGTCTCCTAGAGCTGACTGTTCAAGGAACAGCCAAGTCCCGGACTAAAGCACAAACACTTTTGAGGTTGCTGAGAGACACTCCTTACCCGAGGTCTGAGCTTGAGCCTGACACACTAGAGAACGTTGTCTCCAATCTCATATCTCAGATAGATAGTGAGGAGCAATCAGGAAAAGCAAAGGAGATGCTTGCTGAGATGGTACAAGTTAGCATGGAACAAAGTTTGAGACATTTACAACAAAGGGCGCTGGTATGCACTCCAGCCGATCTGTCTGTTCCTAGTTGTGTCTCCAAAATTACCTCGAAATGATGGACTTTTCCTTTGTTTCTTCCTGTATCCCTTTTCCTCTTGAATCAGGGGCTTGTGTGAGATTGGTTCTCTGTATTTGGAAAAGCTGGATAGATACTGAAAATTAGCAGTCCGGGCTTTTAAATAGGTGCCAGGTGACTGTTTAGTGGTCAATAATTTGTTAATCATATAAGGTCTTAGAAGTATAGTTTATGAACCTTGCCCTTTGTAACATAAATTACGACCATGTAGTTTATACAGCTAGTTGAAGTTCCCTTCTTGAACCATGGTTTTCGTGACTGTAATTATGTGTAAGAGTGACATGTTTGAAACCATAGTTCTGTTCAAGGAAGTTACAGCTGTTTACTTTTCCATGTGTGATTTTAGATGTTGTCTTTAGTTATTTTTTATTTATACACTTTGAAGTGATTCTCGTTGGTGTAACTTGTTCGATGGAGGAACAGGATTTTGAACCATATTGAGCATGTATAGCTAAGCAACAGGGCTCTAATGTTGCATCCAATCTTTCATTAGATGGTGACAGTTTGTACTAAGAATATTATAAATGAAGCTTGGTTGGCTTTGTGTCCGTATCTGTTTAGAGTAGAGAAATATTTTACAGGTGTTACTTCACCCTGCTTCTTTACTAACAAGTATGGTCAGAGTATTAGGCAACTAAATTCTACCAAACACTAACTTTTGTACCTACTTTGTGAAGTGGGGAATGAGGTAGTTAGTTGGGACTTTGATGGAACCACAGCCTGCCTGCCAGTGGTAGAGTTAGAATTTTCGTCAAGGGTGTTCATAATTTTAGAATATGGATGAGTGATTTTTGTATGAAGGGTGTTTAATAATTGATATATATCAAAATATCTATATTTAATCGAAAAAGTTTTCTAAAGAAGAATGTTCATCTGACCATTCTTGAGTGAATGTAGCTTCGCCACTGCTTGCAATAGATCTCTATTAAGTTTTTAGGGGGAAGATTATTTTTTTCCTTTTCTTTGTGCCAGCATTTGTCTTTTGGCAAGTTTCATAACAAGACATATAATGTGTTATCGGTGACTTGAAACGTGTAAAATAATGAGAGAGACATGACAAAAATGTTTGCTTCATTTGCTTATCCAATTACCAAACAAAATTGCTTACACACTCGTGCACATCAGGAAAAATATTTATTTATTTGCAACGAGACCAGATTTCACAATCACAGAGTCATACAGGACCAGCAACATTGATCCATCGAGAGCCTCAAAAGATATCGTCAATAATGATGTAAATATCATGTTCTTGATAAAATAATTAGAACCAAGAAAATCATAATCCTAAGTTATGGGGAGGAAGAGGCATCTTATTATTTTAATTTGGAAATTAGAGAGGCCTTCTTCAAACTTTGAAAGGGAAATATCAAGGGTGACAAATTGACAGGTTGGATCAAATTTGAATGGGTTATAATAGGTCAAGATAACAAACGAGTAAAGATTCAATCCAACCCAAATTTGCTTGGGTCAAAACGAGTTGAGTAATGGGTTATATAGCGGGTCATGACCCAATCCAATCTAATTTTTATTAAGTTTTATTTATTTTATTTGTTCTTTTTCAATATTTTAGTACTTAACTAAATTGTATTTTTCTTTATTTGGGCTATATAAAATATATCAATTTTTTTTTAAAAAAATATTTTAAAAATATTTTGACAAGATTTCTCTCGAGTCAATTCGGATTGCATATCAACCTAATTTTAAATGGGTAGAAATGAATTGTGTTGAGCAAATAAATAGGCGGGTTAATAACCTGCTCAAACTTCAACGGGTTGGGTTTAAATTTACCACCCCTAGAAAATGTTGTAACTTGGAAAAAGTTATGCATAAAATTGTATAGTGAACTACTCCATCCAGACTCTTTTATATGTCGTCTTTACTATAAAATAATTAGATGGTTCTTAATATATGTCATTTCACAAAATCAATGCATAAATGATATTGTTCTTCCTATTTTATTCTTAATAGTTAACGAGTTTTGAAAAAATATATTTCGCCAAGAAGAACTACAAAAGTAATTAATGTATATTAAATAAGGGCAAAATTATAAAGTCACTTTTTTTTTTCCTAATGCAAATACATTCACATATAAAAGAGACAGAAGAAAGTATTAAAAGTTAAAGTGACTCGGCGCGCAATCTTCTTTTTTTCGGTTTTTTCGTACTCCTTGTATGTGTAATTTATAAAAAAATAAAAAGCCAACTGATTCACTTGTGGATTGCGATTGGTTACGTGAAGGTGATATCTTCCTAGTTTCAACCTTTATTTAAGGCACCTTAAACGCTCAATTGGGCTACGTCAACTAACTTCCCCAAACTTTTCATAATTTTTAGTCCCAATTTACATAAAAAATAAGTTCACAACATATATTTTATATTAAATAACTTCAATTAAGTGATAAAAATTTATATAAAAATACAAAATCTTCCCCATTATTAATTTGGGCGTAAATATATTTACATATCAAAACAAATCAACCCCATTTATTAGTTTAGGTAAACTAAGCTTTTTTACTTTTTTTTTTTCCTTTTTCGTTCCTTGCCTTTTGGGGCTTATGATTTTAAGATTTTTATCATTTAGATTGACCATAGATAATTACATGTTATTAACTTTTTACCTTAAAATGTGAATAAGAAAAAGTAAATGCAATCCTGAACTAATCCATATATTCACTGAAAATAAGATAAATACTGATTCAAACGTTTTTGACGATTCTAAAAAAGTGTAACAATCTTAGTATATCTTTTCCTCTTTTTTATCATTTTATAATCAAGGTTTGCAAGGAGAACTGAATAGAGAGTAGAGGCGGCTTCTTCATGGATAAATAGGGCTTGATATGGAGTTTCAATATTAATCTTTAAACTCCAATCCCCTATTATATCTAAACTCTCTTTTTAATTTGCACTATTATAATAACACTACTGGATTTCTCTCATTTTATTAAAAAAATCCGGCCTCCAACACTCTCCAATTACTGTCAATTATCCTAATTATCAACTTACAAACCACAGAAAAATTAAACTAGTCTCCTATCCTATCCTATACTATACTATCATATAAGTATATTATAGTAACTAACTTATATTAGCCTACTTTCAACCATCTAGGAAACAATAATGGTATCAAAGAAAGAAGAAGACATCGCCCAGAATATGGAAGAAGGCAATCTCCAAGCAGCCTCTAATACCAAAGTTGGATTTTGTTCATCGCCTTCTTTTGTTGTCATCACTCAAAAGGTACTTAACTAATTTGTAATGCTACGATTGACCCAGTATCGAGTGTTTTATTATTATTTGATGAATCGAGTCGTGTTTGGCCAATATTTGCAGTTGATAGCGGAGGTCATAGGGACGTATTTCGTAATATTTGCGGGGTGTGGATCGGTTGTAGTGAACAAGCTTTATGGTGGGACCATTACGTTTCCTGGGATATGTTTGACATGGGGACTTATTGTGATGGTCATGGCTTACACTGTTGGACATATATCAGGAGCACATTTTAATCCTGCTGTTACTATTGCTTTCACCATTTTTGGTCGTTTTCCTTGGAAAGAAGTACGTAACTTAAATTTACTTTTCTGCATCGACAATATATAATAATCTTCATGATTGAACTAAGTCAATGTATGATGAACGTGTTGTAGGTACCTTTATACATAATAGCTCATTTAATTGGTTCGATTCTGGCTAGTGTAACTCTGGTTCTGATGTTTGACTTAACTCCGGAAGCTTATTTTGGTACTATTCCAGTTGGATCTAATGGTCAATCACTTGCTATTGAAATCGTCATTTCTTTCCTTCTCATGTTTGTCATTTGTGGGATTGGTACGGATGAACGAGCGGTATGTAATTTTAATCTACTATTTATTTTCTGTACTATTCCTATAAGTTTAATGCTTATCTCTATTTACACCCTCTTGACATACAAATGTTCCCAAAACTCTGTGTTTGAATTCAGATATTTCGTGCACCAAACTGTCACTTACTCCTTCTGGTTAGGTGTATTAGGGTCATTCACAATCGAATCGAAACTGATTATACCTAGATCAAAAAAAATTATTGTTTATCGATAATAGGTTATTCGTTTAGTTGTTTCACGAATGGTTTTAATTTTTGTCCTTAATTGTTTTAGATTTTTTCCTAATGGGTTAATCGATAACCAGATAGTGAATTAAATAATTATATTTGTACCATTTGATATATAAAGTCTTTGACAGTTTCATATTTTTATTTTTGACCATATCAAACTCTCAGTTATTCTACAATGTGACAGTGTTTGTTTTCGAACAAAAAGTAATCAGTCAACTCATATGTATGGTTCATTTAGTTTGTCACCTTGTTTATGAGCAATTTTCAACAAAGAAAATGATGTCAAATTTTATCGGTTAAATCAATAGTCGAACTGATAACGATTAATAATCGATAAGCCAATATCTTAATGGTTATATAACAGTTTAACATATTTATGAACTGATAATCAAGAAATCAAATCGATAAACTTTAAAATCGAACCGTGTATTGATTATTTAATTTAATTATACTTTGTATTACTCTTTGCAGGTTGGACATGTAGCTGGAATAGCTGTGGGAATGACCATAACCTTGAATGTTTTTATAGCAGGGTATGCTAATTATTAATTGTTTGACTAATTAATTAAAAAAGTTAACCTTTGTTTAGCATAAAGTTAATAAAATTGAAAATGCAGGCCAATTTCAGGAGCATCAATGAATCCAGCAAGAAGCATTGGTCCAGCATTAGTGAGACATGTTTACAAAGGCCTTTGGGTGTATGTTGTTGGTCCAATCGTTGGAACCCTAGCCGGAGCATTAGTATACAATTTGATGCGAGCCACAGATAAACCACTAAGTGAGTTGACCAAAAGCGTATCATCTCTTCGCGGCTGAGACCAAAGTAAATATATTTAACATACGTTCCAATTTTGTCAGATACCAAATTAAATGTAGGTTTATGTCATTTCCAATTTAGTAATGTTTCAATTGGACAGTAGTCCTTTGATTTTATATTATAAGTTTACGTATTTAGAGATTCGCGTAATTAATACATGATCACTCATGACTAAAATACGATTGGTAAATTAATTTCTCAACAACTAATAATATATGAATTTACTCATAATTGACTCATACATTACTAATAACTACATAACTTTAACCAACGACCAAATGACCACGAATGGTACACACAAAGAAGTCCCTAGCAATACAGGTATGCTAATATAGTTACAAAAGGACAGGAATATTTTGAACTTTCTCTTTTCTCTTTTGGTTAATTTTATGAATGGTTAAAGTATTTTTGATAACAAAAGAAGTGAAACAAATATTTTGGCTAATACGACGTTGCACAAGTTTGATTCGGCCATGAAAGTCCGATAGAGTTAAAGAAGCGCCTATTGATTCATAAATATGCAAGGTAGAGAAAGTCTAAGCAAATATGTATGGATTTACTTTTATAAAAATTTACTTACGATTAAAATTCTTTAAATTATGAAGTCTCAAAATCAACTAAAATGACAAAAATAAGTCACAATTATGTATGAGAGTTTTTATTTTGAAAAAATATATTATCACGGGTTCCGTTCTATTACAATTCTCCTTTTATTTTGATACAATATCCTAATAAAATATCACATCAAAAAAGATTCGTCAAACTAATATATGACTGCTATAACTATAACATACTTAATATAATTTCACAAAGTTACATAATATTTTTTAAAAATAATAATTAAAAAGGCAGATGCATAAAAAATCTCTTGCTTTTTTTTTTTAATTTAATTTAATTTATTTTGTAGATATATTTTCTCTCTCTTCTTGGTTTCAGCAAGCTCTTGCTAAAAAGTAAACAAATGGCCTACTTATTCATGTGTCAAAAAAATTAAGAATGAATCATACACTTTTTGTTGGCTATGCCTCTCATCATATTTTAAAAAAAAATTATTTATACATATATATAAAAAAGTTTATCAAAAAAGTAGTACATCTTTTTTTTTCCTTGAGAAAATAGCCTCACAAGGTTATAGGTTCAAAGAGCTAGCCCAAAGTCATTAGTTCATTTTTGCTTCCTCAAATTTTTTAATTTTGACTTTTTTTAAAAATAAAACTTATTTTGGTTGTTTTTTCTTTTGTTGCATATTTTAAATTAAAAAAAAATTCTTTTATATTGTATAAACAACGTTTAAACATGTATCATCATTTGTATAAAGAATGTATAAACATGTATATATAATGTACAAATAGTTATGTAGTTTATATGTAATATATAAATAATCATATAGTGTACATATATAATAAATAGATATTATATAAATATGTATAATCATTTATTGATAAAGAATATGTACGAGGGAGCCAAGACTCGGGTTAGAACGGTGGGAGGAGACTCTGAGTATTTCCTTGTTGAGATGGGACTCCACCAGGGTTCTGCGCTGAG
>JAABOM020000049.1:26436281-26454753 GCA_011800125.2 Solanum clarkiae | reverse complement strand
CGGTAAGGTCTGCGTACAGTATACCCTCCCCAGACCCCACTTGTGGGATTATACTGGGTATGTTGTTGTTGTTGTTGACAGTTTAGGTGTTTTTCATGGTGGATGATATAGATAATCATAAATTTCACCTGCATGTAAACCTTGTCAGTTTTGTGGTTTAGTCTTCTAGTGTAGCTAACCATTTGAACGTCAAGCCTGGTAATGCAATGAATTGTGAAGGTGTAGTAGTCAAACATATATTTGGAATAAGATTCCCTAAAGAATGAAAAGTCTATGTGGTTCTTGCAGATTATGGATGTTAATTAAAAGTTTTTCGATAGATGTAGAATAGTCTCTGGAGCTTTTATCATCTCCTTGCAACAAGGCCTTCTCATAGAAACTTCTTTTTGCTGCAGTCTGTACTGGTCACAATTGACCGCCATGAATGGTATGCGCCTCCTCAGATATATAAACGCCATGACAGCTCTGGTTTATGGACTGTGAAACTTGCCTTGCCACCTGAGTCCCCACTTCTATTCTCTGGCATTCATCCGGGCAAACAAGAATTATCAAATCATGGTGTTTCTTCTTGTGCTACAGAAGTTAGTGCAATGGATCTTAGGCCTCAACAAGTTAGCGAAGAATCAATGAATGGAGTTACCAATATGGAGACAAGTTGTGATGATGTTAATGAGGGACAAAACAGTCAGGATGATTCTGATGCTGGAACTAAGAAACGGAGGGTGGAAGAAAACATATCTGCAGATGGCGATGTAATAATTGACCGTTCTTTAAATGGACATAGAGAGGAAAAGTTTGATGACTCTGGGACCGTAGAGGATGCAGCTCTGAGAGATTATCAAGGTGCTGCACCTGTGGCTAATAATGCCTCTGTTGCTGAGCGTGCAATAGAGCCTACTCTTGTTATGTTTGAGGTAACTTTAGTTCTCCCCTATGCTTGTTTCTTGTGTTACTTGTATCACCAAAGTGGGCTCTTAGTTCCACGGCAGTTTTATATAATAAGCACTGGTCTATAGGTGTTATTGGGCTTCTAGTATTTAGAAATAACCCCTTCAGTAAACCATGCATTGATTATCAGGTAGTTGGTTCCTTTCTTTTTTGATAAAGTTAACTGGTGTTATAAACAAAAGAGCTACACCAATAGTGTACTCATGTAATAATTACATCAAAAGTATAGGACCACCAAAAGATCTATCACTTATGATCTTCACAAATTATCTTAAAAAAGAGAGATCTCCCCCGGATCCTTAGGTACAAAATTAGTGCAGCAGAAAAATAAAGTTGCTAAACAGTTCATTTTAAGACTTTTTTGATTCTGCATTATCAATATTTGTCTTAGTAATGCTGTAAGGGTGTATTTTTTTAAAATCGGATCCACATGCAATAACAATAAATGTGTAATATCCAAGATTTTAATTGCTCATCAAGATTCTGGTAATGACAAATCAAACATCTTAAAGCAAATACAGATTCACTTGTGCACTATATTGTTTAATAATCTCTACATTATAATGTGAACTAGCTTGCAAAACAAACATCCCTTTCTCCTTTTCTCTCCATGGTTCATTGGGGGTAGATTTATCATCTACACACTTGTCAAAAAAAAAGGAGATGCTTCAATGCTCCATCTGTAGGTTTTGTATGTAGGAGCTTTCCCTAATTTCTTTTTACTGTTTTCAGCATCTTTTTGATGCCAGTCAATGTAAGAATTACCAAAAACAGGAAGAGAAGATTTTATCATCTAAGCACACAATAGTAAGTGCAATGTATGTGTATAGGGCACAAAACTTTTTTCTTTGAGGGGGTAGGGAGGTGGGGGAAGGAGGGAATGGCTCCATATGGTGAGCTCCTTCTTTGGACGAAATTTTCAATAAGTTGTGGGAGAATATCAAAGATAATGTGTTTGGATTCATACATGTTTAGATTCATTGCACTTGAATAAGGAAAATCTTATAGAATATTTTTCAGGATACCTCCAGATATCAAATATATATAATTGTAGAATATTTAGTTACTTTATTAACTTAGAGTCTGCTTTGTAGGTCCAATACACTATTGTAGAACATAGAAAATGTTGAATAATGTTAGCTACTCTTGGTTTTCCTTTAGCAACTACTGGTTAATATTGATATACTCTCTTGGTCCCATTTTATATGACTTACTTTCTTTGTAGTTAGTTCCCTCCAAAAAATGACATGTTTCTACATTCAGTAACACTTTAACTTTAGAATGTCAATTTTAGCCATAGTGATTTCTAGCCACACAAATATCTGGCTTATTTTAGACCACAAGTGTCAAAAGTCTTTCTTAAACTCCGTGCCAAGTCAAAGTAACTCATATAATTTGGGACAGAGGGAGAATGTAATTTGAAAAAATCAGTGCTAATTGTTGCAGTTGAGACTAGAGGGGTATGTCCAGACATGTATGGTTCTGTGGCTATTCCTATCTCTCTCATTGAGGTTTGATGTGCCTCTCATGTTGAAATTGCAGGTCCATGTACCATCATTATGCATGCTTGATGGAGTTCACTCACAGCATTTCTTTGGAACTGGTGTTATCGTATACCATTCTCACAACATGGGCTTGGTTGCAGTTGACAAAAACACTGTTGCAGTTTCAGTTTCTGATATAATGCTATCTTTTGCTGCTTTTCCTATTGAGATTCCTGGAGAGGTAAAAGCTATTTTTGTCAACACACTCTTTTATTTTTTCTTTGATGAAGTAAGTAATTTTCATTAAAAGACATCAAGAAGATGCAAGGCAAAAAAATTTACAGCAAAAGAAGGGGTTTGCTCTTGTACAAGAATTTTACTAAATAACTAAAGAGCAAACATAGTCCAAAAAAAGATCACCAGTAGTTAAAGGGGACTGATTGAACCAGCTATATAAGAAGATCAAGCAGTTGGATTTGAGAATATTTTTGTCAACACTTTTACATGCTATAATAACAATTTTTTATTGAGGTAGTTGGAAATATTTTCAGGTAGTTTTCCTCCACCCTGTCCATAATTTCGCTCTGGTCGCATATGATCCTTCTGCTCTAGGAGCTGCTGCTGCTTCTGCTGTTCGTGCTGCTGAACTTCTTCCTGGTAAGTGGAAACTTCCTTTCTTGATCCTTTATGCTTGCCTTTCTTGTACTTCACCACAAAAGACAGACATATTCACTTGCTATTAAAACATGTCTCCCTCAAAACTCAAAGTTTTGAAACAAACTTGAATTCGTTTATTTTGAAAAAGTAGAAAGCTGACACCAAATTTCACTAATGCACAATCACCAAACAGTAAACTGGTCCTGGAATTCTTTCTGGCGGAGGTTGCTGGTGCACCATAAAAGAGAGTGCTTCTTGCAATGCACACGTTAAGAAATCTAGTGGGAGAGAGTATTGTCACAGCACAAGTGAGGTCTGGTGTGTACATAGCCTTATCCTTTAAGAGAGGTTGTTTTCAATGGACCCATGGGTAAAGTTAAGAAAAAAAATTATGTGAAACAAATACAGTAGTGAAGAAGTCATGCTGAAAACAATGAAGAAGAGAACAGTAGCTACGACAAGTGATACGATAACTGAAGCAAAGGAAACAATACGTAATACTAAAATCGAAGAAAAAGAATAAGATAGTACGAGAGTAATAATTACAATACTGAAAAAGGAATTCAACAATGCTTGATCTACTACTAACCTTTAACCTTAATACTTGACCTTCATATCTTTCTAGAGTCATGTCTTTCGGATTTCATCCATTTATTCATTCAATTCACAGTTACAAGGGGCCGGAAGGACTTTTAGTCTTTTAGAATCCCCTAGAGTAGTAAAATATATCTTTGGTTCATTTTTTATATAACTAGCACTAGGCAATAATGTCTTTCTTTCACGAACGCACACCTTTGGCCAATTTGGTTCGCTGGAGAGATAAAGTAGTGGCCCTTTCTATTGTACAAGCAAGATTGGTTGCGTTAGCTCACTTCTCTATAGGTTATATATTTTTACTTATGCGGAGTAAGCTGCAAGTAAGCCATTTCCTATGTTCGCGAGACTTCTTTGGTCTTCCTTTACCTCTCCTTATATCCATTATAGCCAACCTCTCACATCTCTTTGCGAGGCATTTGTGCAGCTTCTCTTCATATGTCTAAACCATTTCATCCTCCCCTCCCTCGTCTCGCTCAGCCTGTCCACCATGGAGACCACTCCTTTCTTGTCCCTGATAGTCTCGGTCTTGATTCTATCACTCCTAGGATAGGATTAGGAGTCTAAGGCTATATAAAATTCCCTATTCAAATCAAATAAATATTTTCTAATCATAGACATAATATTCCAAGTATCCTATAGAGACCTCTATGGTTTTCCTTATTCTAGCACAATGAATCTAGACCTATATTCATTTATTATTTTATCAATTCCCATTGCTTCTCGTCTGCTGCTACGTGTACTCCTATGTCACTAAATCATTTAGAGAGCTTGCACTAAATCATTTAGAAAGCTCCTAGTTATTGAATGCCGTTTTGAGCATCCAGCTCTGATCATAATACACTTTAATCCAGCTTTAGCACTAGCTGTCTTCTCCTATTATTAAGTATATTGTCGTTTTTACTATTGTATTGTGATCGTGGTCTTGTAACCGAGTTTATAAAACTGGTCTCTCGCTCCTTTTTTATTATTCTCTTGCCGAAATGGATCTGGGGTTTATAATTTTAAGGAACTGTATGAACAATATTTATTAAAATGAAGCCCCTTCACTCTATGTAACTAAGGTCTTACAATGAATGGGATATCTTTGAATTATCATTGTGGCAAGTGGAATCCATGTAGGTCATATTAACTTGCTCCAGTTATCATGCCTTTCAGATAATGACTGTCATATCCGTTACTATTTTTGCTAATGTTTGTTTAAATTTTAAAATGTTCTGTTGCCAACAGATCCTGCTCTTCGCCGTGGAGATTCAGTGCATCTTGTGGGGTTGAGCAGAAGTCTACAGGCAACTTCCAGGAAATCGGTTGTGACCAACCCATCTGCTGCTGTGAATATTGGTTCTGCTGATTGTCCCCGTTACAGAGCAACAAACATGGAAGTGATTGAGCTTGACACTGGTAAGACTCTACCACTTATGCCTTCTTGATTCTCCAATCATATAGTAGCTTGGCATTTGTTTTGGGCATTTCTTTGATGCCGTTTCTCATTTCAGATTTTGGAAGTACTTTTTCTGGTGTGCTGACTGATGAGCGTGGCAGGGTTCAAGCTCTATGGGGAAGCTTTTCAACACAGGTTTGTACTCCCAACGGATGCTTCTCTCTTGTTAATTGGATATAACTACTTTAGAACTTCCTTTTTGAAAAATTAACTGGTTTTGCTTCTTCCATTTTTTTCCAGCTCAAGTATGGTTGTAGTTCGTCAGAAGATCACCAATTTGTCCGGGGTATTCCAATTTATACCATAAGCCAAGTCCTTGGAAAGATTATTTGTGGTGCTGATGGACCTCCTCGTCTTATAAATGGTTTGCAAAGACCTATGCCACGATTAAGAATATTGGAAGTTGAACTTTACCCAACTTTGCTTTCCAAAGCTCGAAGTTTTGGACTCAATGATACTTGGATCCAGGTAAGCCACTAGTTTCAAGAGATATCTGTTTAGTTTGTCATTTCCTGTTCTTGCTTTTCCTTCTATCTGTATCTTAGCCCGAGTGTTATTCTTTTCGTTTTTGATGTCTTTGATTTAAAAAGACTAGACAAAAACACATTTAGAAACTAGATGTATTTCTTTAGATCTTTTTCTAACAACCTAGGCTTGTTGGTCGGATTAGGTTTTTTTACTCTCTTTAAAGCTTAGGTATCAATTCTCAAGTTGCAGAGAACTAGGCAATAATTATTTGATGGTGACTAGTGTGTTATTGACGTGTACGCTTATATATAGACGTTTGTAATCCTGAACAGTTCTGAAATTGAGTGTTTTATATACACTAGTTAAATGTGAAAAACTTGTGCATTCAAAATGGTTGGATATTCTAGTTTCTTATATGTTTGGATAGGAGATCCATGGATATGCACTCGATCATTTGATCATAGGCATCTCTGATTGCTTGAACTGCTTGGGCTAGTTTCTTGTTTCTTAAATATAGTCTATTCTGCCTGTCTTGTAATTAATGCTAGGTTTTATGCCTAGCGTGCTTACAAAATAAACTAGATAATCAGCAGAAGATTTTTGAAATGGGTGCACCATGGGTCTGATGTAAGCATTTTGTTAACACCTGTCATACTTTCTAGGCCCTCGTAAAGAAGGATCCCATGAGACGCCAAGTATTGCGAGTTAAAGGTTGCTTTGCTGGATCAAAAGCTGAAAATTTGTTGGAACAAGGGGATATGGTCTTAGCAATTAATAAAGAGCCAGTTACATGCTTTCGTGACATCGAAGATGCATGTCAATCACTAGACAGGTCTAATGACAGCGATGGAAGACTTAACTTGACAATCTTTCGTCAGGTGAGCCCCGGGGCAATTCCTGTTAACATCTCCTTCCCCATTTTCCTTGTACATGACCAAAAGAACTCTACTACTGTCATACGTTCTGCTTGAGTTAGTTCTTCATTCTCTTAAATTCTTGTAAGTTAATTTGATGAATTCTCAGGGCCATGAAATTGAACTACTCGTGGGAACAGATGTCAGGGATGGAAATGGAACAAGTCGTGCAATAAGTTGGTGTGGTTGTATTGTCCAAGATCCTCATCCAGCAGTACGTGCACTTGGATTTCTTCCCGAGGAAGGCCATGGAGTATATGTAGCAAGGTGGGTAGTTGCTAGACTATGGAAAGCTTTGTGTAGATGTCAAGAAAGTTGGCAGCATGTTCCTTTAGAAAACTGCAGCAAAGGAAAGGAAAAAGCAAATAATTTTCTGTATGCATTTGTTGAAAGGAAGAATGAAATCCAAATTAAGACACATTTTTTTGTTTCAAGTTTACTGCACCTTTTTCAAGAATAATTTGAAAGAAATATTCTTGTGGGAATCTTTTACTTGTGTCCTAATAATTTATTAACTGAAAGAAAAAGCGTGGTGTAATTGTTCCTGGGTTATCACTGATCAGCAGGTGATGAGGGACTTTTTGTTCTGATGAATGGCCGATTGAGTCTTTCTAATTTTTCACAATGCATTTTGTAATGCACATCTAATGTAAAAGAAAGAGGAGGCAGTTGGGTATCTTTTGTTGAGTTAGCTATTAGCTATATATCTCTATTATTAATGCCTAAAGTAATTCTCAGGTGGTGTCATGGAAGTCCAGTACATCGATATGGTCTTTATGCTCTTCAATGGATAGTTGAAGTCAATGGAAAACCAACTCCCTCTTTGAATGCTTTTGTTGACGTCACGAAGGTATGACTTGTACTCCAAGATGCTTTGTATTCATTATGTGTGTGGAAAGAGCTATGAATATCAGCATAAAAGAAGCAGTATTCATATTTGTTGTATTGCTTTATACAAAATGATATTGGACAAAATTGAGTAGGATAATTACTTAAAAGGCCATCCACTAGAAGTGTAAAACATTTCTTGTTAATTAAGGCATTCTTCTTGATTAGCATTCAAAACCCTTTAAAAAAACTGGGTCAAGTTGTTTGGGTTATGACCCAGTCCCCATTTTTAGCCCAACCCATTCATCTACTTAGTTCATTTTGACCCCCACAAATCCAGTCCAACCCGCCCATTTATCACTCTTACCTGAAAATCATGGTCAGCTTTCTCCTTTTCATTACACTCCCTGTAATGCTTTCATACTTTTTGGATGAACTCTTTCCTTGGCTTTTGCTGGTACATATCAATAATAATACCTTACAGAAAATGATCTTTACTGATCTTGAAGTTACTGACTTGATATATTGTTACTGTCCTGTTCTTATAATTAATTTTTACAGACAATAGAGCATGGAGAGTTTGTCCGGGTACGAACAGTCCACCTGAATGCGAAGCCTCGAGTACTTACATTGAAGCAGGATTTACACTACTGGCCAACATGGGAGTTGAGGTTTGATCCGGAAACTGCTATGTGGCGACGCAAAACAATCAAAGCTTTGGACTCTGGTGTTTTGTGAATTGACTCGGCTTAGGATTACTGTGGGAGTGCAAAATTGGAGAGCATATGAAAGTTCACTGGGTTTGTTGGTAGTACTCAAACTTATTGGAGTTCAAAGTCGTCATACATCAATATATGCAAAATAATATAGAGCAGGCATCTGGCTTCATTGCCTAGTAGTGGTTGTAAATTACATTTTATCTGATTGAAATAATAAGTTGGATTTATTTAGACATAAGTTATAGGTTCTAGCACTGTACATGTCATTGTGTATCTGAAGATGTAAACGATGAATTAGGGATGACTTTTAGCTACCAGATTTGTGGTGATTCTCCTTTTTAGCCTATAGGCTTAAAACATTTTTTTCTAATGAAATTATTGTGTCAATTTAGCTGAACGTTATGGCTAGCGTTGATTAATTTATTTTTGGAAGAATTCAGTTGGTAATAAGTAGATGCTTCAACCTACTCATTCCATAGAACAATTTAAAAAGAAGATAGTAACTAAGAATCAGAATACTGTTGTCCAAAGAGTACTCTTGGTAAAAGAAGATTACCATATTTATACTTGCTGAAAACCAAATGCTAAAAAAAATATTCCTACCAAATCGTGCCACCTTTGTACATCACTGACCCCAGATAAAGAGCAATGTAAACAGTACGAACAACTTTCTTGTCACATTATGAGTTGCAGCTGAAGAGTAACCGGACGACGGTGGTGGTGGTGGATTCTTGTAGTAAAATGGTAGGTAAGGTAAAATGGGATTAGGAGGTGGAGGGCCATTCACGTACAATGGTGGAGGTAAAATATATCCATCTGGTGGCAAATAATACCCCATTGGTGGAGGGTAGTTGATTGATGGCCCTGACGGTGGCGGTGAGGGTGGTGGGCAGTCAGTAGGGGTGGGTGGAGGAAGGCAAGAATAGGGACATCCATTTGGTGGTGGTGGTGAAGTATAGAGAATAGCTTGATCATTAGAACTTGTTACCCCAGACACTTGACCATTTCCAGAAGAGCTGAAAGTTAATATTGTTAGGATGATTAGTGGAGGAAAAAGGGAGGCCATGGAATAATGGAGGACACTATTCTATATATATATATATACACAAACATAAAGAAGAAATGATACATTCAAGTTGATGGTGGCCTCTCTAATGGAATATTAAGATGGCACCCTGGCTTTTGGATAAACACATTTCAATAATCCCTTGCTTTTGAAGCATATTACGTAAAAATGGAATCAAAGGCTTCCTCTTGACTTCTAAGTTTTATGCACCCTGGCTTTTTTTTTTTTTTTTGGGGGGGGGGGGGGGGGTGGGGGGGGATGATGGCCATTCGGCCAAAGTAATTGGTCATTCATTGTATAGGCATATATAGTCAGTATATATTTCATGTATACTCAAACTAATTTCAGTTTTTTAAGTGTATCATAATGTATATTCAATACATAACTCACGAATAAATAATCTATATCATATAGTCAGTATATATGACTTTGGCCAACGTATATTGTATAGTCACTGTATATTTTCCATAAATTTTTTACTATATTTTATGTAAATAAAATATGACTATATTTGTTGTAAATTAATTAGTTTATCTGAAATTATGTCTTTTTCTGCTTCTGTCATTGTGGATAGTAGTTAGTGTGATAGTTGCACTTACAAATGTAACAACGTAGCCAAATAATTAATACGAAAGAAAACTTGCCCTAGCAATCACTTGTAAGTATGTCCCAAAGTATGATTCGTTATATTGATCAAAATGGAAACACTTTTTCTTTACACTTTAGAATCTATTCTTTTCTGAAGTCTAAAAAATGAATATTTTTCCCCTTTTAAATAATACTAATATATCGAACCTTCGTCCATGAGAAATAATATGTAGCACTGTACGTGAAATATAAATAATCTATACATTTATATGGATATAAAATTTGTATCAAGACGAATAGCATAGTGGTTTCAAAAGAATTATTAAAAAACAAAAAAACAGTAAGAATAACATAAAGTTGGTGAGCATCAAATGTAGCTTGGGGTGCATGTGGCTGAAAAGTATTTGGAATCCAAGACCACAGTGATTTATGTTCATTTTGAGAAAGGAAATCATTCTTAAAATGTTAATGGGTATTTATTACATGCAAATTACAATAACATTACCGCAATGCCTCAAAGGCTCCCGCCCATTGCAGGGTAAGGGGGTCGGATGTACGCAGCCTAACCTCTATGTTTAAAAACATAGCGCGACTGTTTTCGGATGACCCATGATGAACGTCGAAAGTTGCATTGACTAACTGCTACTTCACAATTGAAAGAAGCGCAGACAGTTTAAAGAGCTATTTTGCTTTATTCCATCATACCTCAAAGTAAAAAAATAGTGTATCTTTGAATCCATCCGAGATTGATGAAATATTTATTACATGCAAATTAATGTTGATTAATCTAGTTAAAGAAAAAAGAAATTATTGACACGAGATTATCCAACAACACGAGAATCGAATCTAACTTTATATGGGTGAAAGGTCAAATTCCAGGCATAAAGTAGCTACAAATTATACTTCTGTAGTTCATATTAAATGTACATGTAATTACTAGGGGAAAAAGAAAGAGAAAAGGCTTTACATTACATATCCAATTTAGTTCAAAAAGTAAAAATTTCATGGGTAGTTTATTTGGATATTACGATTTTAACTTCTAGAAAATTTTTGCACATCACTTTTTTGAATGACTAAAGTTCAAGTGAAAATGATCGAAGCTCAATTATACATACGTAAACTTCAATCTTCAGCCATTTGAAATTTCTGATACGACACTATTAAAGTTATCTTAAAGTAAAAAAACTTATATATATTTTAACTCACCACAACTATTGTTTAAATGGTGGTTCGATATTTGTTTTATTTTGGCTGTTCAAAAATTATTTCTTTTGTATAAATGTACCAAAAATCGCATAATTTGAGTACAAATGCTTATGAAGAGCGTTGGAGTATGGGTGTTTGGGCCCATTTGTTTTGTAGTTCGTCCGTTTCTTGGATTAGAACGTTAGTATTTTTTGGGCCTGGCCTTAATTTATTGGTTTTAAAGTGAAATATCAAATACACCAAAATTATTTTTATTTTTTTAAACTTTTATATTTAAATTATGGAGAGTTATTTATTAATTTGCAGAAAACTTCGATTTTGCGTTAGAATGGTTTTGGGACACGGGGCACTAGTCTACAGTTGATGAACACGTTTCCTCTGCCTCTACCTTCAGAAGCCAACACGTGTCTAATTCCATCTTTAAATAAACCTAACATTATCAGCACCGCCATTCTCCATACATCAGCGATACAAATCCCCCAATCTTCAATTTCCAATTTTGCATTCATTCATGTTCCTTTTAGTACCATTTTTGTGTAACATTACAAAAATTGCAGCCTTGTTGTTGTTCATCTTTGCTCAAGCTGGTCCTCTGACTCTGCATTTAGCAAATATTATTTAGAAAAAGATAATGGGTTTCGTTGGGGTTCCGATTTGTGTGCAGTGTGGCAACGCTAGCAACCCTTGTAGGTAAGTATTATTGCTTTCGACTCGAACTATGTCTACATTAATTGCAAAAAACTTTTAAATATTTGTAGGTGCAAGGTAGTGGGGCCAACACTTGGTTTTTTGGCATTTGCTGCGGCAGCGATTGTAGAATGGCCAGTTGGTGCATTAGTCTATGTGTTCCGTCACTCCAAGGGCCGCAGGATTATGGGTCATCCAGCAACTGTCATTTATCCTTCTGTTACAAACTCTATTCCTATTTAACTTTGGTTTTCCGATGAATTAATAATGTTGCTTGTAATGGTCAGTTTTAATTATAAGCTCATGTGTTTTGTTTGTACCACGATAATATCATACTTACATTGTGAAGTACTACTGGAACGATATCGACAATAGCCAATTTGATTCTTGCTTTCAGTGAACATAAAGAAGAAGAATATCAATTGTGGTCTATTTTGTGTATGGTTGCTAGTTTATTTTGAGATCATTTATTCAAATAAATATGTATTTTTGTTTAATTTGGAAAAAATGATAAAGTAAAAATAAGAATTAAATTTTAAAAAATTTGACATGAACGAAGATAGGTCATTTATAAAATTGAGCGGGTAATACAAATTAAAAATCAAATTATCTCGTGAAGGCAGCAATATCAGATTTGATTAAGACAGAGCAGTATAAATTCAATAGTTCAGATATATATGATGATTTATAACGGTTTTTAGTAAAAGAATTAAATAGCAAGTGCAGAAATAATGAAAGAGGAAAAATTTATATATATGTATGTCGATTTGGGTAGTATTGGTATTTTGAATTTGCGAGTTCTGAGTTAAGAAAGACATAATTTTAGATAAATTACTTGGTCTATGCGTGCATATTAAGTGAAATTCCTTGGTAAAATTTAGGCAAATATTAATGAACCTAACGCCACACAGGGTAATTTAGTCATTGGCACTCAAAAGGATTTTTTCGTCATTTACATTCAAAGGTCAATCTTGCACTTTCAACACGGTAAGTCTTTCTAGTGTCGGTCTTTGTTCAGAACGGCTCAAGTCAATGAGTCAAGTCAACAGTATATGATACACTCATTTATTTTTTTATCTATCACCATTTAACTTGGCACATTAGTATTACGATTTAATTTTTGAAAATAATTTGGTAAATAATATTTAATATTAAAAATAAAATATAAAAAATATAATTATAATTTTTTGCTATTTTAAAAATAACGAGTAACAATATAAATCTATTTTGAGAACAATTGACGAGTAGTAACGCTTGACTCACGGCAACCCCACATCCATTCATTTTGAAGATCAGTAGTCCTTAGTCATAGTCAATATTCAAACACCTTCTTTATACAATGACCAAATTGGCCTGTTTTATTCATATGGAGAAATCATAACTAACATAATGATAATAATGAAGAACTTCTATTGATAGAACTAATAATGATAGAACTTCTATTGATAACAAAGAGAGCTATGATATGGTCAATTGGCTATGAGAATACTAAATTATGAATTTATTATAGGAAAAGAAAAAAAATCTCCTCCCATTTTGTCAAAGAACTTTTTTGAAATAAAACACAATTATAATAGAGAAAAAAAAGGCTCATAAACATCTTTAACCTATGAAAAAAAGCTGATAAATACTCCTCTTCTATTTTTAGATCTAAAAAAATTCCCTAAAGTTTATTGTTAGGTCCAATAAGTAATTTTTAAATCTTTGGGTGGTCTAAATGATTATGAATACGTATGACTAATAAGAAAATGTCACGCGGTTTTTTAAAGAATTAAAGTTGACCTGACTATTTCAATTAAGTCAAAAATAAATTTTAGAAAAATTTTCAGACCCAATAACGAAAGAAGGATATTTATGAGTCTTTATTTATAAGTTAAGGGTATTTATGAGTCTTTTCCTGATATAATATAATTCAACTAAGGTAGAAAATTGAGGGCAAATGGTAACAATATCTACCTTGAAGGAATTTCCCTGAATGTTCAACTAGTAAAAAGATTGACTTGGAATTTTCTATGAAGTACAAACAAGTCATTCTACTCTGCTTACTTAGTAGTATATAAAGCTATAACCATAGGAAGCAACCATTCAAAGCAATTAGCAAACTCTCTTCAATTTGTTTATCATAAACTTGATTTACTTTTCTTTTTGATCATTTTGGTAGCGCTAAACTTTCCATGATGGCATTTTTATGTGGAGATGGCTTTGACAAGAAGAAGCGGCAGATTGTGCAATTAGGCGGTAAAAAGCCAGTGGAAAGACTAGAAAGCAGCTTAAGTAGTAAAGCTCTATTGATGGTTAAAATGATATCTTGGAAGAAAAAGGTGGAACATCATGATGATTATCAAGAAAACTGGAAAGATGAAAACGCGCTGTGGAAGAGAACCATTATTAAAGGAGAAAAGTGTCGCCCTTTGGAATTTTCAGGCAAAATTTCTTATGATGCTAATGGCAATCTTGTGCTTGACTGATCAGTCTTTATTCTTTCACTACTTCTGCCTTCTTTTTACTCTGTTTCTTTTCTCTTTTTTATTTCTTCATGTTTGATGGTTGCAATTATGTTAGGATTTGAGTTATACAAACCGATATAAAGAAGAAAAATTAGGGCAGAGGGTTAATCGAAGGAAACAGTATTATATTCTTAAAGGTTACGGTTTGCAGAGCTTTTGGTACTTTTGATCAATTTCAGTTCCACTTGCGAAAACAAATCTTAATTCAGTCTCAAAATCTAGCTCATAAAAGAAAATGCTTACTATCATAAACTGGTTCCCCCAACCATGTGTGACTGCGCAGGGGAAAATCCCTACATGTTTCATCTGATAGGGTTAGGCCAACTTTTAGGCCACTCCAGCAAACAATTTATGAGTACCTGATAACCTTTGCGTGCAGCAAAATCTTATCTTTTTGGCACCATTATTCGTATTGAAGTTTAAGTAAATTTAAATTTCAGTGACAGCTTCAAATAGAAATTTCTCTATTCTACAAACTAGAACTCAAGGCTCTGGTCAAAGATGAAGGGACCCCAACCATCCCATTATATCCGTATGAATAACTTATAGTATCTGATCAAAGAAGAAGAAAATAATATTATTGCATAAAATTTGTGTACAAAATAATGATTTTATCCCATGCAATTAGGATTGATATCTTTGTCTCTTCTGCCTAACTTTTTAATATCATTGACGAGACATTCAAAAGCATTGTACGATGAACCTCCTTCTCCAACGCTAATTTTTGCCAACATAGATAACTTGTCAATCGATTTCTTGAACTTATCCTTATTTGTTACCATCAAATCTTTCACCACCTTCTCAATAATGTATCTATCACAAATGTCTTTCATGTCCAACCCAATTTTCCATACCTCACCCACAAATCTACTAGTGACCCTTTGGTCCACATAAACACCCCAACAAATCATGGGCTTTCTTTCAACGATACTTTCCATAGTCGAGTTCCATCCACTGTGAGTTAAAAATCCGCCAATAGCCGGGTGGGATAGTACTTTCTCTTGTGGAGCCCAAGTCACTATGTAAGCTCGCTCGTTGCAATTGTCTGTTAGCTCCTTCACAAATTGGTGGCTAAACTCTTCTTCCCTTAATAAGTTGGACCTCATGACCCACAAGAATCTGATTCCACTGTTTACTAAGCCATGCCAAAACTCCAAAATTTCCTGCTTTGTCAAAGTTGCAAGACTTCCAAAACTTACATAGATTACTGATTCTACAGGCTGAGCATCGAGCCATTGAATTGAACTGTGATCTTCTTCCCACAAACTATTTGAAGAGGGCATCTTTTTATCAGCTAGCCTGGTTTTGAGATGCAAGTGGAGTGGCCCGATAGCATACGTTTGTGGACAATGAGACCGAATATGAGAGAGCAACGGACCGTCTAAATCTTCAAATGTGTTTAATATGAGTCCATGGGATCGAGGTATACTTTGAATTTCCTTCAAAGCAAGTTGGCAATAGAGGTCTGTTGCACAATTGGTGAGGCGATAGAATGGGAAATCGCGACGTCGTAGAAGATCTTCCATGCCAGGTACATTTTCTATCAACAAGTCCAAGTCATTTCCTTAACAAAATAGGTAAATTTTTGAGTGTTAGATGGTGATAAATCACAAACATAACTCCAAATACAGTAGCAAAAGTTCATCAAAGAAGATAAGTGAAATGAATTTCCACTTCGAAGAGGCTATTGGTGTCACATCACAAGTTTAATAAAACATACTAGATGTAATTCTAGACTATAGATTTTGAATTAAATTTTGACAATGTATTTTCAAATATATGTTGTTTTTAAAAATTTGCAAATTTGGAACTTCCATCACTACTGAACATCCATTTCTCTTTCAAATAAAGTACATGTCCAGATACAGTTCCAAAAATCTCAACTTTTCAAATTCTAACTCCAAAATCTATGTTTTGGGGCAGGGAGTGAATTTTACTATGACGGACCACGAGTAAATGAAAGTTAAAAAGAAAAAGAAACTACACTTGGTCAGTTGCAATATGATACTACCTTTGTTTCATATTTAATTGAATTAATGAGCCAATATATTTTTTTCGAGAGGTAGCAGTCCTTCTCACAGCCCTACTTGTGGGATTCCAAATATGTTATTGTATTAGATAATGTATATTTATTAAAAAATATTAAATTATATTTTTCACTATTTATTAGTACAAAAAAGGCAACAGTAAATATAAAAATACAACAACATAGCCAGTGAAATCCCACGAGTGGGGTCTGGAAGAGTAAATATAAAAATAAATTTAAATATTTATGTTGAATTTTAATTAATGAAAAAAAATCCAAAAAATGAGAAGTACCTTTGAAGGGAATATCCCCAGCTTCAATGAGTTTGGGAAAACAGAGGTAAACCCAGAGGCAACAAGGACTAATAGTATCAAACGAAATGACTGAAACTCCCACCTCATTACAAATATCCACGGCATAATAAAACAAGCCATCTGAAATAACACAGGTAATATCACGCTCCGTCAACATTTCTCTAAGAAAAGGCTCTGCCACAGCTTGCAAGGAACTAATAAGGTCTCCAAATGTTTGAGACGATCGGGGATGATCCTCGGGAAGCCCATCGGAAATTGTCCGAAATTGAAACTTAGGATACTGACTGAATCTTAATTTGATGTCTGTGTGACGGTAGAGAAGTTTCTGATTGTGCTGTGTGTTGAGGAAAGTGACTTGTAAACCGGCGAGGCAAAAGAGCTCGGCAAGTTGAAGCATGGAATTGATAGGGCTTTGTATGGGAAGAGGGAAGAGTAGCACATGAGGAAGGATTTGAGGTTCTAGTGTGTTGCTGTGATGCTCCATTGCTTGTAAGACCTTGTGGAGGATGGAAGATAAGATAAGAGAGATAGATATATAGCTGTTACTTGCATCAACTATGAATAAGTTTTTTAAGAATGACGACAGAGAAAAAGATTTGTCAAAGATACTTGGATTAGGATTTGTTCTATTAATAAATGGAGTTGGTGCAACTTTTCTTGTTTCTTGTTCAATTCATTAATGCTATACTTACCTTTTCCTTTTCTACTTACTTTTTCTCTTTTTCCTCATTCAATCAATTTCATTTCTTTTCTAAGGTTTATCACTATCTACTTTAGCATCAAAAATGCCTTTTTTATGGTAACTTCACTCCATTCCTTCTTTTTCAATTCTCCTAAAAAAGTCTAATATAGTTTTAAATATTTAAAAAATATTCAAATAATATAATTTAGTTTAACTTTAAAAATTAATCAAAAATATAACATGACAATAAAAAAAAATACGGATGATATTAAAAAAAGGCATTTTTCATTCAACGATAAGACATTAATTATAGTACTGTAGAGAGGAATTTTCTTTTTTGGGTAATGCGTCTAGTCAATGATTTTATTTTTCTGGTAATAAAATCTAGTGTATGTAAATAAAATGGTCAATTTTATTTTAAGAATTAAACTCCCCCCTGAATTTTTGACCAATAATTGGACTAAAATTAAAAAAAGACATTTTTCATTCAACGATATGATATTAATTGCAGTAGTCTAGTGAGTAATTTTTTTTTCTTTTTTGGTAAATGCAATCTAGTCAATGATTTTATTTTTCTGATAATAAAATCTAGTGTGTGTAAATAAAAATGGTCAACTTTATTTTAAAAATCAACTTCCTCCTCGACTTTTGAACAATAATTGAACCCCCCTCCCCCCTCCCCCCTCCCTCCCTTCTTTTTTTCCTTTAGATAGGAATGATTCCCTCGTTAGAGAACCATCATTCACAAGAATTGAGAATCTCAAGAACCAAATAAAAGTGCAAAAGTGATCGTACCCTAAGGCTTTCCTCTCTCCCCCTTTTTTGGCCAACAACATCAAGCTCATTTTTTATCTTATGAATTGTCTATTTTATCTTTATTATATCACAAGTATCCACGATCAGCTTACTAAGAGATAGGGAACTAGTTCCAACCTCTTGCTTAAGGGTGAGATGCTGAATCATCACACTAATTCTTGTATTTATCACACATATATAATTATTCTTTATATTATATATATAATTTTTTAAACCAAGGTATTTATGAATTTTTCTTTAATTCCATTGACATTATAAGTAACAATACTTCTATGAATTTATCACAAATTTTAAGTATTAGTTTATCACGGTTATCTCAATATAATATGCATTAAGCATGTGTATAGATTTATGCATACATTTTTATCTTTCTTCATTCTCTTAATTTATCCTTGTTATGCCGAGATTTGACCGGCTTTAAAAAAAATAATATTTTTGAAAATAGTTTCAAAAATCGAGAATTAATCAAAATTCAATTGATTTGAATAAAATCAATCCTCGAGATTCGAAAAAGACTTGGAGTCGCC
>JAABOM020000049.1:26412416-26426775 GCA_011800125.2 Solanum clarkiae | reverse complement strand
TTTTTGATTTATTTATATTATATATATTTTTAACAAATACCTTTTTGACACAAATATAATAGTCTAAAAGTATTAAAATGATTATTTAATTTTATTTATTTATTTTAAAAAGAAAGACTTAATGTATGGCTTTGTGTTTGTTTTATCCTAATTCTAGTACTTATACAACTTAAAATAATTGATTACGATGATATAGTAAAATCACAGTTGAAGCAGCTGAAATATAATTTATTAAGACTGATATTATAAAATTATAGTTGAAGTAAATGAAAAAATATAAGCAAGCAGTTGAAAAACACATAAATAAGCAGATGATTTAAAAGGATTAAAATAAAAAAAATCTACGAAGTATTTTTATGGATACTATGTGATAAATGGTTAAAAGCAGACAATTCAACCAAACATGGTGACGGAGAGCTTCCTGCTTGCTCGCTCGCTCTTCTTATATAGTAAAATAAAATATATATACATATATAATACTTGGTTAGTACGCTTCTTCTCAGCATATGTCCAAATCAACACAAATCTTGTTAAATATACCAAAATACTCTTTAATTTTATAACCTTAAATATATCACATAAAAAATTAAATTAAACTTTTTTAAAAAAATTAATCTATTTTTAAATAAATAAAAAAAAATGAATACTCAATAGATCATTCTTTCCAAAACACGGAGGGAATATAAACAAACACAATATTCATAATTCAGCCAAAAATTTGAAGCAACACGCTTTCCCCGTCATTTAATTTGTTGACCGGACGCTACCTTCCACTTCCATCTTTCCATATTCGCCGCAACCCTAAAATAGCACTATTTGATTCGTTAGTCATCTCTATCTCAAATTAATTACTGATAGATACACATTCACATTCACCTAACCGAGTCAGTCAGAAGACTCACCTAATACCAAATCTCCAAGTCACAGTAATTTAATCCAAAGAACTTTTTGATCATTATTATACTGTTATACAGTATTAATTTAATGCTAACACCATTGAATTTTAAAGCCTTATCTTCCATATATGTTTGTTTCTCCATTTATCGCTCGAATTGCATCCGATTTAATCCAACCTTGACGAATTTCAGGTGAAGTTCCTTATCTTTTTATGTATTTCTAGTGTTGTGTGTGTAATGTAATTTCTGGGAGAGAGTAATTTGAAGTAGTTTTGTAGACCCAGGTGCTCAAAGCAATTGCATATGGCTCAACCACCGATCCTCGCGCTAGCGCTACCATCAGACACCGGTCGTGTACTCAGCATTCAGTCGCATACTGTTCAGGTACTCCTGTTTTTTCTTGACTTTAGTTGGAGTGAGTAGACTAGCTTTGTTGAACATAACTTAGATTTCCGACAACTAGCTAATGTGCTATGTACACCAATTCCGGTTATCAGCTCTTTAAATAGGTGAAATAGTCTGGGATACTGATGGAAACTTTCCACCTTGTTTTCAGTGGCGAATTCACAATTTTTACTAAAGTGGTCCAACAATAAAAGAGTTTCTGCGATTTGAACTTGGAACCGGACGGTGATTTTTGAATCCCCTAAACCACTGTGCCAACCTTTAGTCTTGTGTTCAAGGATTTGTAATTTTTTGCCGAATGGGTTCGGGTGAACATCCTCGCCCCCTTCTAGATCCGTGCCTTCTTGTTTTGGTACAAATAAATGTCTGTGCAATCACTGGATCTCAATTACTTCCTTGAAAGGAATTGAGTGTTCAAGTTTGTCCTACACGAGTATCATAACTTGCATTGCAGTACATGCAACCAGTCGTGAAGCCAATTTTTGTACATCCTGACATCTTCCACACCGTTGAGATGGTCAATTTTATACAGTGCTTGCTATGTGAAGTAAAAGTTTTATTGTTCCAATGTGAATATGTATCTAATATTTGTCTTGACAGGTTTACATGATTAAGCTTGTTACTAGACGAGCACAGGAGGATTTATTCGATCACATAATTTGGGCTCCTAGAATATGACACCCTTGGGGCTTTCTATTTGATTGTATCGAAAGGCCCAATTAACACAGTATAAACTATAAACGGAGCCCTTCATTATCCAAATATAGTATAGTATTAAGATCGTATCCACATGGATTGGTTCAATTAATAAATCAACCAAAACTTGCTAACTATTATTCAAGGGATAAAAGCATGAATTTTATTGTGGTTTAAAACCACAATTAATAACTAATAATGTAAATTAAGACAATAGATCACAAAAGCAGTGATTGCTATCAATGTGATAAGTAAGGGAAGTAGACAAGATAGGCTTAAGACATTAATCTAGATATCATTCTATTCGATAGTCATGTCTAAAGTCTTATAGTTCCTCACGAATTTGAAAGTCAATTAGAATATTCTCAAGTTTCAAATTTCTCTTTCGACTAAATCTAAACTTTAAAGAAGAAACTAATAAAAGCACAGTGAATTTAGATATGCACAAACATGGTTAAGTTTTAGTCTCAAGGAAAACCGTCTTTCCAATGTTTTTCCTCTTGGTTCAATCAACGATTTCAACAAGTTCTTTCGATTACTTGTAAGAAATAAGAAATCAATTAAACAAGTTAGTGAAGAGACATTTTCACTAATTTATTCCTCCTTCGATTAAACAAAATAATGAACAAAGCCGCAATTTAATTCTACTCCGATATTGAGTTCAAGTATAAAAACGAGTATCAAAATCCACAATAATTTATCAATACACCATGTCTGTCAAAACCCTACAATAAGCTACTCCATAATAACAAAAGAGAACATAGAAGAATAAGAATGAGGAAACATTATAATCAACGATTAATCCCAAACTTCCGTGTTGAATCAAATCGTGATGGAAAGAAGTAGTGAATTCTGGGGTTCCTACGCTCTTCTATGCTCCTCCAGTGCTTCCTTGGTCAAAAGTTCAGTTAAAACTGGTTTTATGTTGTGTTTATAGGTGGAGGAAAAGTCCCTAACGAAATAATCGAGTCCAAAATGAAGGAAAAAATCAGTCCAAATTGGCCTGGCGTGACGAGAACCTGGTACTGTGGCCGCGCACACATGGCCAAAATTCCAGTAGCCTTATTTCACTTCATGTAAGTCCCTTTCTTCACAGTATCAATTGTTGCCATCTTCAATTCATGATGCGTAGTCAAATCCTCAATTGGAAAAAATTCCGAAGTTCCAACTGATCATCAACACAATCATCATGTTCCATCTATGTCTTCTCTTCTTTTCTTTTCTTTTTCTTTTTGTTTCAATTCGTTTTTACTCCGAATCTCTTCATCTTCACCACACTTTATTCACCAGTGATCCCGATAAAATCCTCTTTGACCTCTACTCAGACTTCAAAATGCCCAAGGCATCTATTTTAGCTCCAAAACTGCTCATAAAACTCGGAAACAAGTCCTACAACCAAAACACATGCAGTAAGCATAAAGCATTGACATTATAGTTCAAACACAAGCAAAGTGCAGTAAGGCGAAATGTAGCTAAAACCTCATGTCACTTGACATCATTACCTAAATCTCTTTTTATGTAAGCTTCCACATAACGGTTTCTATGAGTAGGATTTTTAGTTCATATGGTGTTCAATGGAGATCTTAAGTTTGAGTGTGCCTGAACTGGTAGGTTTTTGATTTTCAATAGGTATTCACTTTCTCTGAACTGCCAGAATTTGAATATAATTGATTACATAGGACAACGTAACATAAATTCTAAACCAGTAAAATTTCCACATCTTTGCCACAATAAAGTGAGGTCATCTAAAAGGATCATTTGATGTGGAATCCCCTTCTGTTTCATTCTTCACTTGACATGGAAACTCCTTCTATTTCATTCTTAGTGATAAGTAAGATTTTGGTATTTCATTTAAATGTTTTTGCTCAAGCACTGAAGCAATTTTCAAAATATATTTGATTCTCCATTAATTTAGAGTTCAGCTTGTTTACAACTATTTATCTTTAGGAGCCATTTAGTCATTCTAGGAGTTTGGCGGACATCCAGTTAGCTCCATCTCTTGGACAGTGTTATTTAGCCACCTGCATGGCGGTTGATTTGTTAAATTGAAATGATGCTCACAGAAGAATATAAATTTTGTTCTCTTTTATAATTGTTTTAGTACTTATCATCTTCGTAGTAGTACCTATCATTGAAATTTTACCTTATCAGTAAAAAAGAAAGGAAGGGAAGGATAAAAAAACTGGATCTTTTAACTATTGACTATGAGTCTATGATGTTAGTTTGTTGATACTCTTTTGGTGTTCCTCCACATTATTGTGTATATTAATATTTGATGAGGAGGTTCTTTTCCAAATTTTGCTTTTATTTAGGGATATGTGGGCAACAAGTCAGCAGTATTTCCCCTCCAACTGTTGGGCTATGATGTGGACCCAATCAATTCTGTACAGTTCTCAAATCACACAGGCAAGCTGCTTAATCACTTCATTCAAAGAATCTGAGGCCTGAAATGCGGTGCGAGGTCATCTGTTAACCTGCAAAATCATGTTAACTGGATTATGTTGTGGTTAATTAGCTCAAGAACACTGCAGGATACCCTACATTTAAGGGACAGGTTTTAAATGGAGAACAGTTGTGGGAACTAATAGAAGGTCTTGAAGCCAATGATCTATTATATTATACTCATCTGCTGACAGGTACTTTGAATGAGTAAATATCCTGTTCCACAATGTTTTTCTTGACATACATTCATGCTTATGCTTGAAGGCTTTGACACCAGATATTACAATGTCAACAAACTTTCATTTTTAGTCGTTAAAAAACATGTTGCCTGCTCATTCATATATAGCTTCCAGTGGGTATGAAATGAAGTTACAAAAAGAGTTCTGGTTCCCTTGCATAGATTAGTTACCTGCTGTGTCTTGTGTCAACCCAATTAAGTGTCTTGTGTTTTGGCTGCATCTTTTTGCCATTATGAATTCAGACTGCTTTTCATTTTGATCCTTTGTCTTTTCTATTGACAGAAATTTTCTTTTCTTTTTTCTCATTGTTTTCCCTCTTTGTTTGTATGGAATGCTTTGTTGGGCTCAGGTGCTGATATTGACTAAAACTTGTAGGTTATATTGGTTCGGTCTCCTTCTTGAACACAGTACTGAAAGTTGTTGATAAGCTTCGGTCTGTCAATCCCAAACTTAAATTTGGTGAGTATTCCCCCCGGAGCAAATTTTCCTGCTGCATTTTGGAACATAAATTCTTTCAGAATTACTGCATTACAGTTTTCCTCGTGTAGTCAAGTGTCTCCTTATTTCATTGTTACTACCTTAAGACTTTTGAGAAGGTGAATTTCAATGTTGTAATTGCTGGTGAGGTGCAATGCTGTCTTAGATAGCTGCTAAAGGCTGTTATACCAAATTGCTTTTCTTTCTAGATGTATGTAGATGTATACATATCTCTTATGTTTGTCCCTCCCAATTTTTTATAATTAAGTTTTCTTTGTCAGTTTGTGATCCTGTGATGGGTGATGAAGGTAAGCTATATGTTCCTCCAGAGCTGGTAGCGGTATACCGTGAGAAGGTAATTCTTTTTAATTTTCTTAAAACAACATCAATGTGAATAAATCATTACTGGAAGTTAAAAGGACCCATCCATAAACATTGTCTTGATCGACCAGGGTTAGAAATGGATGAGGACCCAAACATTTTATGTCTCGATCAGTGGCATAGTCACATCTAGCCCAGGATGGTCAATTGGACACCCTTTGACAAAAAATTATGCTATTTATATAGAAAATTGTACGAAATATATCGGTCAAAAATTATTTTTCGTACAGATATTATATCTTGAACGCATTTAATAAAATTTCTGACTTCGCCATTGCAGCATGTTAAGGGACTGAGCCTGTCTTATTGTCAATACTTTTGTTTGCACTGATTTGTGTTTTTGTATCTCATGATAGTATATTGCCCATAACATTATATGACTGTCTTACTTGCAAAGGCAATGAGATCTCTTTATTTAATGTGTTATAGCGGACAATAGACCCTCGTGGTCCAATCCTTCTCTGGAGCCCGCATATGGTGGAAGCTTAGTGCACCAGGCTTCTTTTTAAAAAACATTAATTTTGTAGAACTATTTTGTGTTTGTAGATCTTTTGACATTTATAGTTTGCATCATTATGGAAGTTTCTTACTTGCATCGGGTTGGTGAGCTTTGATGATAAGACTTTTTATGGATGAGAAACAAGTTCCCCCTTTTCCTCTTTTTTATTTTTTGACTAGACATGCCAACTTAGATCCAATTATATGCATGCATTAAGGATCGGAATGTGAGGGTGGCTCCAAATAATGAATTGGTGACTCAATAATCTCTGCATTTGAGCATTTAGTGATGTTGTTTAAGTTGGTGTGTTTCTTTAACTAGGTTGTCCCTGTTGCTTCAATGCTGACGCCTAACCAGTTTGAAGCGGAGCAGTTGACTGGTTCCAGGTAACATTTCTAAGGGTTGTTACTTTTCCCTAGAGGATAATAGCATTTCCAGGGTATTTCAGCTGAATGAAGACATGTAGTCTTACAATGGTAGACTTGACTCTCACATGGTTTCACATTCGTTTGGTGGGGTGGGGATGCGGGAGTATGTCACAAAGTGTTGATATAGGGTTATAGGTCTGTAAAATGTGAAAGTTTCCTCTTTTATTTGAAATAGGTATTTTGTCTAGGTTTGCTGGTTAATCTACTTACTCACTAGGTTGACTCTTCTCTTTCATGAGATGCCTCAGGTATTTTAAAGTTCTGGAAGCTTTAACTTGAAGCTTTGCTTAAATGATGCATTTTTTTCCTTGCAAATGCACATGCTATGTGGAAGCACAGTTGATTTTGTCTTTCTTCTTATTCTTATCATATGGTTGGGAACTTTTGACCGACTATGTTAGTATTATCCGGACTTTTACTAGTTTCAATTAACTGTTGTTAGTTCTATAATGTTATTGGAAGTTGTTAAGGAAGAGTGAAACTTCATTTTGCGAAATAGTGAAGAATGACTTAATCTTGTGCTTTTCATTTATTTTCTTGCAATACTTTTACTTTCTTAGGAAGGTTTTTCTTTTGACAGTATCACTTCTGAAAAAGAGGGGCAAGAAGCTTGCAACATTCTGCATGCTGCTGGGCCGTCAAAGGTATCTTAAGATACTTAGAGATCCAAATACTCTTAGAAAGCTTTCTAATGCAGTCTTATTTATAGCAAGAACATTTCGCAGGAAAATTTTTCTGTTGCTTATCTAACTTTTGCAATTACTTTTTGTCCTTAGCGAGTCTCCATAACCCGAGTGCACCCTCTTTTTTTTAAAACAATGGTGGTGTTCGGACAGTTTGTGCACCTCTAGTATTCCACCAGGTACCTGCTACCTCCCACCAACACAGGTACCGGGAAATTTACGAACCAAGGTTTTGAAAGATGGGGAGGATCAACCACTGTTTTTTTAATCTCCAACAGGATTTGAACCCTAGTCTCTCATGGTTTTCACCCACTAAATTAATCACAATGTCGCACCCTGAGGTGCTCCTTCATCTTAATCCACATTGCCGGTGAGAATCATCTAACCAAGTAAATCATGTTTTGCCTTGGATTATTGATTTTGGAGCTCTTCATGGGAGTCTTCTAGGGAACCGTGTGTAGTAAAAGATGAACATATATCTGATATCAATTTCCTGTTAAGGATTTGCTACTAAACTGAAACTCTGTCAATGCTGAATATATAGTCTAGAGGATTACTGAACTTATGGTCCCAGATAATGCAAAGATGAAAATAACTTTAATTGGAATCAAGATTTTCAGTCCTTATATGTCTTGGCTGATAATTTTGGAGCGGTTTTGGGTCAACCACTTTATGCTCCTCAGCAACTTACAAGTGATAATAGAAACATCTTTTTTGAAGCATGGTATCTTTTGATCATTAAAATAACTTTCCCTCCCCCATCTTTTGATCTCTTCTGAAGTCTTCCTTGAGTGGGTGAAAATGCCTCCTACACAATTCCATCATCATTTTCTGAGTACCCACTATGTCTTTTCTTCAATTTTGAATTTAAATAACCTCGGAAACTTGTGGAGGATGATTCACCTTTGCTTAATCTCAATTGTTCCTTCCCAGGCAGAAGGGTAAGTGGCATAACCTGAAAGAGGTTGATGACCCGTAAGCGCTGATACTTAGTCTTGTGGCTCTAATCACTTTTCCTGGAGCTCATGCTCAATTGTCACTCTTGACTATTCTCTTGTCACTCATGCTCAATTGTCACTCATTTATACTTGACTATTCTCTTATCTAGTCTGGTGCTCATAGTTTCTAACTCATTTACAATTGGTTTTTAAAAGAGAAGAAAAGGAACAATCAGCAGCTCTGGGTGTTGGATAAAGCTATTTATATGCTGGAGCTATACAGTTATACATTTGTCAGTCTTTTATGTGGAAATGCTAGTCATAGAAGTTCACCTTAGTTCAAGTGAATCTAAATACTATATATTTTTTTCCAAAGACAAGTGAATCTAATATATGCACCATGCATGTATATTCTTCTATGACTAGGAGGAGTTGACTGATTCATTGTAGTTATATTGTATATATCTTATCTTTAGTTATTTGTTGATGACATTAGCAAAGGATTAACCAATCATAGTATTATGTTAGTGCTGTGGCCAAGGTGACTATCCTCTGTTTGTTTCATGTTTAAATATTCTTTATACCAAGAAAATGGAATTAATATCAAGGGGGAAAATAGGGAAAATTTGATTCCCCTTTATTCCTTAAAGCTAAATAAATGTAGATGCTGCAGTATTGCATTTTACTATAATCCACGTTCAGGCCTTTGTTACTTTTTGTTTTGCTTGTAATTTGTATCATTCAGGTCTTTGTGCTCTATGACAGGTTGTTATTACTAGCATAAACATCGATGGCACTCTTCTCCTTATTGGCAGTCACCAGAAAGAAAAGGTAAATGACATGATTGCATATTATTTTGATATCAGGTAGTTTACCAGAGTATAGTCCTAATTTACCGTATTATTAATTATTCCCGATAGATTTTTCAAAGCATTGAATTTATTATAGTCGAAGGGCGATATTGTAAAATTGTCATTCTATTTGTTGCTGCTTGAGGGTGTGTGCCAAGTCAGTACTAGACAAGTAAAAATTGATGGAGGGAATAATACCAACTACTTGAATTAAATTGGAACTGAAGGAGAATATTTCACATTGGATTTATTTGTCATCTGGTCAGCATTTCTTCCTTTCTACGACGTCTTGCAAACTGGAAATGAAATTTGCATGTGAACTTTCTTAAGATTGTGATGCAGTTAGTTTATCCCTACTACTGCTACCATGAAACTGGTTAATCAACTGAGTTTTAAGCACATAACTGTTCTTTTCTGATTTAGAAATGATTCTGCCAGTCAATGTTATTTTCAGTAAAAAGTTACATGATACTGATATCTAATTTGACAGGGTCAATCTCCTGAGCAATTCAAGATTGTGATACCGAAAATTCCTGCATATTTCACGGTATGTGTCTTGCAGCTAGATAAATAAAGAAATTGACTTTGGAGGGGAAATTTTTGCTTCATTTTTCCTTGAAGCTATTGTATTGCATAAATTAGTGCTTTGTTGAAAAAATTTATTGCATAAATCCGAGTGCCCAATCCAAAAATTTGAGTCAATTATTGGAGTGGGCCAAGACTCTTACAAACTCCTTTGAATTATCTTGCACACGTGCAACCTGGTCTTACACTTCACGAGTGAATTTTAATACGTACTTATGGGTGCAAAAGGGACTTTCCATCTGTCACGATGTGAAAGATATGCACATCCAACCCGTTAACCCAGTACCTCTAATAAATAGGTGGAACGGCAAATCCTTGTAAATCCCTCAGAAGCCCCTACATAATCCGTGTAGACAATTAGTAACTCCACTCTTCCAACTTCTTAATCTGTCAGAAATCCTAGATATGAAACTTAAATTTTTCCAAGCATTTTGTCAATTTTTAGGAGTTCAATGCTTTTTTCTTTTAAAAAAGTTTTTCAGCCATGTGAGCTCTGCCTAAGAGGGAGGAAGGGAGAGAGAGCTGGTATCAGCAGCTATGCATCCAGTTATTAAATAATTCTTATTGTGCTTGTGTCAAACATGATTATTCCTGTTAATTAGATATTACTAGGATATTAAATGGTGTCAGGGCTATCATTCAATTCTCATTTTGAATGTTAAGTCTGGTGGTTGTGCACCTTCTACAACAGCATAGAAATGCCAGAAGTTGTTTTTGGTTTCTTATGCTAATGCTTATTCACCTGCAACAGTTTCTCTGTACATTTAGCCCTTGTGTATTCATTCAATATACATTGCATGCTTGCAGGGAACGGGGGATTTAATGACTGCTTTGTTGCTTGGATGGAGCAATGTATTGTTTGACTCACTTAAGACAAGGTTTGAGCTTAATTTCCAACAATAATCTGTTCTGATCTTAATTTTTTATCTCATACAGAAATATCCAGATGACCTCGACAAAGCGGCCGAGCTTGCTGTCTCAAGCGTACAGGTACTAGTGTGCCTTCCATAACTAAGTTATTATTATGGCATCCATATTATGTGGAGACTGAAGCAGCATATTGAATAAGTTATTATGACGGCATCCATAACTAGTTTGATTGCATTGTCATGATTTGGGAAATTTGTTTCATAATTTATGTCAGTATCCAGGAGCTTTTTGCACTTCGTTAACACCCGGAATTGTAAAACAGCTATGAGCATTCTGCCGGATACACTTGAACAAAAAATATAGGCACATGCTGTTATATACTTGAAGGTTAAAACAGCTGCTTGTCTTGACTTGTGGCAAGAAGAACAAATATAATGGAAATCTTTTTTTTAATAGATATTGATGCAACGTACTGGCATGTTGAATCAAAATTTGTGTAGTGTACACAGTGCACATTCAACTGTCCAGAATGGTCATGCTGTGATTAACTTTAGTCGTTTGTTCTTTTTCTTAAATCAACCAATTTTTTGTTGCTTGATGCAGGCACTTTTGTTGAGGACACTGGCAGATTATCAAAAGTCTGGCTATGACTGCCAATCAAGTAGTTTGGAAATTCGGTTGATCCAGAGCCTAGATGACATCCGCAACCCTGAAGTTAAATATAGAGCTAAAAGATATAACTAAAATTCTGTTGTCGTCTGATCTATTTATTCCTTTAGGATAGTGCTGGTATAATGAAACAGTTTCATTTGTACACAAGATAGAGTGAACCCATTTAGCTCTCGTTGCTGAGACATTCATATTCCCATTAGCTTATAATCAGATGGCAACAGATGGTACTGAGAAAAGCATTTTGGGGAATGAGAGTGTGGTCTGTGGCAATCGTTATATTCATTTTAATCCACTTGACGGGTTAACCCTTTGACAGCTGGAAGTTAAATGCAGCATACGCATAGGATAATTTGACATTTGCCTCGACACTTGGGCAGTGGCACATCTACGTGCTAAAACAACTGATGCTATTCCCTTCCCTTGAGAGGGATAATACTTCTACTCATTATGTCACCTAAAAGTCGAACGGAAATTGCTGAAACATGTTTTGGTATTTTGATTGTATAGACACCTAGCCTTGTTCTTGTAGCCTCTTCAATCAACGGAACTTAGGCACGATTATTCATTTGGCTGGAACAAAATAATCAGTTCCATGTTATGACTTATGGTGGGTTTAATCAACATCAACCATCACTCCCTTTGAAAATAAAGAAGACCACCAAAGTCCACCCATTAAGCCAAAGCATTCAAATAATAAGGGGACTACAGCTCAATTACACACAAGTTTGAGGATTCTTTAGCTTTTGGACATAAAATTTGAAAAAAAAAAGTTTGAAAATTGGAGTAGCAGGCCTTGAGCAAGGATTTTTCGGGTTGCAAGATCCTAAGTTTGAAATCTCTTGTATATATTTTTTTTTAGTTGAGTTTATCCTATGGGCCTATTTAGGACAATCAACTACTTAGGGATGATCTGCATGTTATTACATTTGGAATAAAATTTATTATGTGAACATCTAAAAAATATAGCGATTGTAGATTTTTTTTTACCATAAAAAGGAAGTACTAAGCCTTGATCTAAACATCGATGTTTGGACTTGGTTGTTTTAGATTTCGGAGAACTGCATAGTGACCACCGTGATGGGGCTAATAGAATTTGGCGGAAAATGAAGGGCAGTCAGTGCAATTACTTTTCTCATGATGGCCAATAAGCAATTTCGGCAAGATTGAGGGGGCAAAACCTGCAATTTTTAGCTGAACGTTTAAAGAGGTTTCTCGAACCCGGGCTCGCGGGAGAGCCCGTTTCAGTAACAACAAAGCGAAGGGAAGTTCTTCCGGGAGTAGCTTGGAGAGTACAGAGACAGCGAAAAAGAAAAAATGGAAGCTGAAGCAGCGTTAGAGTTAGTGAAGCAGGGCGTTACCTTGCTACTTCTAGATGTTCCTCAAAACACCCTCATCGGTATTGATACCCAGGTCTGTATTAGTTTGTGGAATTCGCTGTTCGAATTTTCCGAATTGATTGATATCGTTTTACGTTTTAAGAAGTTTCGTTATTTGTAGATGTTTTCCTCTGGGCCTAATTTCAAAGGGGTGAAGATGATTCCTCCTGGCGTCCATTTCATCTATTACAGTTCATCCAACAGGTACTTTTTCTAGCTTGAGTCCCATTACTTCTCGTTTTCTTCTTAATTATAAGTTAAAAGTGCTGGAAATATGAGTAACTTTCCCATTTACGCAACTGATTTTTAATTTCATAACTGTATATTATAGCTTAGAAACGACAACTTGTGTACTCCAGTTTCTAGTGAATTCAGCACTGACTTTCCTTTTATAAATTTAGGTTCCTGCTTGTTCCATAAGAATCAGTTTTTGTTCGCTAACACTTTTTACTGGTATAGGCTACTCATTTCAATATCATAACTGTAGAGTTTAGACCCAGAGAGCTCAAATTAAATTCTCCTTGTTTCAAGTGAACGATCAGCTCTGAACTTCTCCTAACAGTTTATCATTCATTTATGTTGTAAGAAACCTTTTCTGTTGTTAGATCTTTTGATTTTTGTACCGTATTTTTCGTTTTTGGTTGTTTGTTTCTCTTTTGGTTTCTTTCTCTCCATAAGAAGCGATATGATTAGTCACTGATGCTGTCTTTTCTTCTTCTGGGTGCAGAGAAGGGAATGAGTTCGCTCCAATAGTTGGTTTTTTCATTGATGCGAGCCCTTCAGAGGTTAACAGAAATTTCGTTTTCCACTTCTGCTTTATATGTTGGTCCACCCATTTCCATAATTATTATGATCTCTTCTAATGTTGGTAGCTAGATAGAGTTTGTACAGTTTATGCTGCCAAACCATAGACGCAGATAGATTCCATATATGTTAATTTCTTGCTTCTTTAGCTGATTCCTTTCTTTCCATGTTTGAACAGTTGTTCACTTTGTTATTGATGTACTGAATGTGTCTTCATATCTTTTATGTCAAAGTATAGTGGGAAAATATGCCAAAGTATGTTGGAACAGAAAATGTCAAAGTATGTTGGGAAACTTATCTGAGTTCCAATGACAATTGAGCAGGTAATTGTTAAGCAATGGGATCCAAAGGAGGAGCGATTTGTCAAATTATCTGAAGAAGAGGTGAGTTATCAAAGGAATTTTCATTACTCCTCCTTTCTCTCTTGCCTTTTACCTTTCGTTTTTCGTTGTTGGTGATGTGTTATGTGTGCAGAGAAGTCTGCTCTGATCCAGCATATTAAAAGCTAGCCCATAACATGTTAGCTAATAAGGTGGAGCCCAATCTTATTACCTAGTATGTTACTTCCATCTTTTCTCGACCATTTTGGATGTTATTGGAATTGTTTCCATGGTTACTTTCTTTTATAGATAAAGGTAATGTAATTGTTTCCATGATAATGAAAGCAAATAAAATTGATTAGTACTATCTAAATTAAGAAATTGACCTTCAGAATTAAGAAATAAGCCTTTCCCATTCCTACCTTGTGCAAAAACTTGGAGACGACTTAGATGCACGTATAATTTCATTTGCACATTAATTTATATTTTCCATGGAACCAGTCGTTTTCTGGCATGATTTTGATGGCAAACCATTCACTAATTAGGTAGTTACTGACTTGTTTGGCTGGATAACTGCAAACTGTTGGTTCTATAGTGCAAGGTCAGCTCTTCCATTAGTTGCATTCTCTACCATAAGAAGAGACAATTGAGTTGCTTCACCTCTTTGTTTCATGGTCATGGTTGCTTGTAATCACAAATGCAGTTTCAAGTGCCAAGCAAGCAACATATCAACATGCTTGCTTTGGTATTTCAAGGGTAGTTTGGTGATTTTTGTGTGATTTCTTTGTTTTAAGATC